>JAQBSW010008393.1:0-34522 GCA_029291075.1 Eudiplozoon nipponicum
GCGGTCTTGATATAAACACTTTACCCATTAATTACTTACATATGTCAGTATAAACTAAGAATTGTATGGTGTAGAAAAGGCAATTCATCCAGTAGACCGGTTTCGTCCTTATTGGGAACTCATCAAGTACTGGCCAGAATTTGCCGCGGACAGGATACGAACCTGGGCATGTCTGCTTCGGAATCTGGTGCTCTAACCACTGAGCTATCCTGCCGCACACTACACTACACACAATTTTTAGTTATACACTAACTAATGTAACTTGGTTAGTCAATTTTTCCTTTAGGTGGAGCTCATATGGCATCCATTTAGATGAGTTCCCAATAAGGACGAAACCGGTCTACTGGATGAATTGCCTTTTCTACACTATACAATTCTTAGTTCATACTGACATATGTAAGTAATTAATGGGTCAGGTGTTTATATCAAGACCGCAACCTTGATTATAATAGCTGCAATAATTTAATGTTCTTGATTGCATAGAAATTATGCAGCATTTCAGTCAAGTACAAGTAATGCGAGACTACTAGAAGTGTGAGCCGCTTATCTAGCTCTGCTTTTATTATAAATACATTGCGGTTTGGTCCTTGCTAGTCCGCTTGCCGTCGCGCTCGGATGGTGATCATGGAGGGTAGAAACAACGTCAGTACCTGTGACTGACGTTAGTTTAACCTGTGTACGGTGATTAAATGAAATGGGATTGGCATTTATACTAAGCTCGCAAACTTGATTTAATGTACTTCCATGTATATTGCGAAATCTGCAAAACAGTACTAGCCGTGACCCTATAGATATTGTCCAGTAGGTACCAAATTCGTTCTTCAACAAAATATTTCGGTCGCCTTTATCGGCACCCTTCTTCAGTTTGTCCATTCTCAATAGTTTAACAAATCAAACTTATGAAGAAATAGTTGATTTTTTGAACTAGTGAGAATGGACCAAATGAAGTAGGCTGCCGAAATATTTTGTTAGAGAAAGGAAACTACTGGAAAACTACCTGTGTAAGTCAAAATGTAGATAAGGTAATTTCGATTAATCCAGTTTCGCAAAAATATTTTACTTTTAGCGTATCACAGTCTACTGTAAAGTATTTGAGAATATCTCGTAGACCAAATTGCCGTCTTTATTTCGTAATAACGATGTAAGGCCGAAAAATATCACGCACTGCAACTTACATTAGTTACACTATACGACAAGCTGCAAAAGTAATTGATAAATATTTCAAGTCCACAGGCGTGATTAGCATGATCCAACAAACAACTCATATATATATATATATATATATATATATATATATGTGTGTGTGTGTGTGTGTGTGTGTGTGTGAAATTGTGTTTGTAATGCAGATCAAGCGGATGGTTGGTGGTTGGGTCAGATAGGTTACAATAAGCTCTAACAGGAAAAACTGAATGAAAGCCACATAAATTGATACAAAACTGAAAATTGCATAGAATCTACAGGATGGGCGTTAAACTGGATGAATTTCGAGACTCTGAAATAATTTTGCTCCTACCGGTTCCTCATTATGAGTCGCCAGTATGCGCGAAACGAGTGTAAACATAAGGTTATACCTTCGTTTATGCTGCCTTTAATTTATCATTCTGGTCATATTTGAACAAATTTGTTACCCCAGGTACAGCATCTAATACACCAATGCATATATTAACTCTCCACCAAACAGAACCTAACTTTGCTCCAATTCATTTTTAGCCGCAGTATTGTAAGCAATGTAATATAAGTATTAGTAACGAACATGATTTACTAGATGATTACATTTATTTCGACACAATACACATCGAAAGTAAATTATATATATATATATATATATATATATATATATATATATATATATATATATATATATATATATATATATATATATGTAGGGTTAGTCAGTCTCACAACAAACAGTATTTACTATTATGTAGTGGATCAGTCATAAGACAGAATCAAAATTGTTTAGATGAAAGCCCTAATCGCGGGAATTCCGTCAATTGATGGTAAGTGCACAATGAGGACGGAACCGATCTTGTTAATGAAGTACTATCTTATTCAATGTTTAGTTTATACCGACAGCAGATATATAATTAAATCCTGCTATATATATATATATATATATATATATATATATATATATATATATATATATATATATATATATATAGCTCATAACGTGTTTGCTATATTCTTTAAAATATAGTGTATGTATATTAAAAAGTATATATGTGCAAAATTAACAGTAAAGACTGCTTGATGTCTCTGTATCTATCCCTGTTTTGTGCAACTGTCAGAATCTTAAATTCGGCACATTCCACAGGCTAATTTAACGCATTTATTAAGCGAAATACTTTAGAGGCAGTAATTTGCTATTTAGTGTCTCCAACATCTGTTTTTATGCTTTAGGTTTACCTTTCATTCCAACATCCATGTATCCCTTTCTCTCTCTTTCCTTCTCTTTCTCTTTCTTCCTTTCTTTCTCGATATCTTCCTTATTAGCTGTGGCACTTTAGTAATTCACTTCATTTTTAATGTTAATAATAAGTCGTGGCATGTCTAAATATCAGGCATTTCATTTTCCCTTCTGTTATAAATTTGCAATGCGTCCGTTAACTAGCCTTCATTGGTGTGCCTATCGTGATTGGAAATTGGATATAGCGTTACTAAGTGTTTAGCTTGACTATCCTTAATTATGTGCACTACACCTGTATTTTTTATCAGAATTTTTTAATGCACGATTTACATTCACCGATTCCATTAGCTCGCAAATTGAACCTGTAACTTAATTGGAAATTTACTCGCTAATTTTGCATGAGTACATAAGACTGCACATCACTAAAATGGCATCATCTACCACGCGATCTTTCTTAATTGAGGATATTCTAACTTCATCCGAGTCAAACTTGTTACATAGTGCGGGAGAAATATTACCAATGCACGATGTCAGTAGTTTCAATATACCAGTGACATTTTCGTCAATGGTCTCAAATTCCATCAGTGATAAGCAAAGGTTAAATTGTTTTAATGCACAAATACCATCAAGAAACATTATTAGTGACCAGCAACTTGTTGAAATTCCTAGTTGGAATACGAGACATTCATGTTTACCGGTTCAAGACATTCATCAAAATTCTCTAATGCAAGTTTCATCATCAGATAGTTCTCCCATCACTTGGCCGGATCCAGCTGACTTGATTTCATACCTTAGCAGTTCATTTATTCAGCTGGTACAAAAGGAGAATTCATTGCAATCGAATTTCAAACTTGTTAATTTCTCCAACAATTTACAAATCGAAAATATGTCAAACATTGACGATGGATCGTCTAAGTCACCTCTTATAAACGTAGAATACATTATTCCTCCTGCATCCCAGAAAACGCAACCAATCAGTAAACCGACGCAAGATAATGGAATGGTAAGTAATTCTGGTTATTTACTATTATGTGTATTTTGTAAGAATTATATATCTGCATTGATGTGCGGCTGAAATTGAAGTCACTAATGCAATACAATCACCTATTACTATAATCAAGGTTGCGATCTTGATATAAAACCTGACCCATTAAGTACATACATTTGTTAGTATAAACTAAGAATTGTATAGTGTAGAAAAGGCAATTTATCCAGTTTAAATTGCACAATTCTTAGTTTATACTGACAAATAAAATCACCTGAATCAAATTATATGCAAAAGTCCTTGCCTAAGTATTACCGTTGGTCTAAATAAATAAATTAGCGAAAAAATAGCAAAATGTTACATCATAATGAATTGGAGATTGGCCTTATTAAGGCAAAAATAGAAATTGTTAGTTAATGAGATTCATCATGAAGACAAATGAAAATAGTTTCACTAATTAATTCCGTAAGTTTGTATATTTATGCATTAAATTAAGGTTTTTTGACTTCGTTTTGTATACTAGTCTCATTATATGTATAAGTTTGTCAGTATAAACTAAGCATAGTATAATTTAGAAAGGTAATACAACCGAGAGACCGGTTTCGTCTGTATTGGGAAATCTTCACATACTGTTCAGAATTTGCAATGGGCAAGGCTTGAACGTGGGATCGTCTGCTTCGGAGTTTGTTTCTATAACCACAAAGCCATCCTATCGAATTTTTATCACCACTCGTGTAATTCATGATTATTTAATTTTATAGCTTAAACATATATTGCGAAAGATGAAAAATATTCTGCTGATGACAGCAAAGATGCTGTGCAGCCGACATTTCCAGTCAAGTACAATTTATGAAGCAGTTGCTGGTGGGAACCGCATATCTGATTTTCATTATCTCGTATATGTCTTTTGGTTTGATCCTGTATAGTCAGTTTGCCGTCATTCTATGATCATGATCATGGAAGTTTCGAAACGTGTCAGTACCTGTGATCGACGATCGTTTTACTATGTTGTTCAACGAATGATTAAATATAAATGAATTGATGCTTATTAGAAGTACACAAACTTTACTTAAAAAATGAAATTGAAGCTTTTTGTAAAATAGTAAAGAAACATGCGTTTGTTTAAATATTGTATCACTTAAACAATGCGCAGTTAAATTGAAAATCACTGAAATTGTTGAATTGCTTGAATCAACTTGTGTGCAAATGCCCTTTCCTAGGTATTATGGCTATTCTCATAAAATAATTTAACGATGAATTTAAACGAAAAACGTGACAATAAATTGTATAAAAGCCTTATCCATAAAAATATAAAAACTAATAATTCTTTAAATAGTAATAGTATTAAAAAGTATACTTAATAGGATTCATAATTTAACAGATATAGAAGTATTAGAAAATAAATAAGTCAATATGATAACCACAGAAGCCCTTATGTTATTGTGCTGTCTGTAATTTTATCAATTTCTCTCGATAATTTAGGAAGCCAAAATTAATGTCTTGTTCACGTATTATAAACAATAATCAAATATTTAAATAATCAATGATTGCGCGTGTGGTGATAATAATTCTATAAATCATGTTTGCCAACTTGAAGGAAACACCATTCTCATTGTATTAAACAACTCGTCGAAAAATATAGCAAAACTACCGACATTTCCAATCAAGTATAATGTATGCAAGACAGCTAGAGGTGAGGGCCGCATATATAATTTTGCTTTCCGTGTTTATTCATTCCGGTTTAATCAGTGCTAGTCAGTTTGTCAACATACTATGATGATCATCATAGAAGGTCGAAAGGCTTCAATACGTGTGACTGACGATTTTTTTGTTATGTTTAACAATAATTGATTGCGCGGGTGGTGGTTAAAATTCTTTAAATCAAGTTTGCGAGCTAGAAGTAAATACCAATCCCATTGTATTTAACCAGTCGTCGGACAACATAGTGTAACTCCCGCCAGTCGCACGAAATAGTGATTTAAAATTTTGTCTTGTTGCTCGAAGATTGGTTAAATTCAATACGATTGGAGTTTACTTCAAGCTCGAAAAAGTGATTTAACGAATTGCACAAAATAATGAAATTATCGCCAAATAAAATGTCAAGTGCTTTTCAAACATTTTATTCCCATTTAATTTTTAAAATATGGAGAGTCGATGCAAGTACACGTGTTAACTTTTCGGATATTTTATTAAATAACGAATTAATTTTATAGTGACGGCCAGCGGTTGGCTCAAGATTCATTGGGAATGCTAGATTCTCTTGTGGAATTTTGTTTAGATTATGGCACAAGTTGAAGGATACACAACAATAATCAAATTTGTCATACTTAGTTTGCAACTATAAAAGGCAGCAAACGCACATTTGTTAGCAATTTTCATTGATCCTTTTGGAAAAAGATGGCAAACTTGACATAAATGCCAATCAAACTTTGAATCAGCTGCAACAGCAGGAAATTCAAAATTAGAACCTCATATTGAGGCAATTTTTATTTTCTTCGGTCCTCATACTAGCACGGTGGCAAATTGCTTACCAGGGAAATTTAACTGACGTTAATACGTGTATTATAATTGTGATATTTTCTGAAACTAGTTAAAAATGGAACACATTTTTATTTCAAGTCCGCAAACTCAAGTTGAGCGTTGGTTCTTACGGGCGTACCAACCAATGATTGATAAATTTTAATAGCTTTGTGTGTCAAATTTCTCGCACATTATTCTGAGCAACAAATGTTCATTTAAGCATTTTATACCATTTTTCATTCAGTATCAAAAGGGATTCATTGTTGTTAACATTATATAGTATTAAATTATATCTAACTTATTTTTAAATAACCAGCGTCCTAGATGTGTACAGTATTGCCTGAAGAACTAAATCTCACATCATTTAAAATGGTCTTTCATCTCGTCCAGTAGTATGATTCTAAAATGCAACGCTCATATTTGATGATATTTCTTCCATGGAGCACTGAATTATATCATTGCTAACAAAGATTTTCGGATTGTTTATGTGTACTTTTTGCATTTTTAAAATCTTTCTTCATAACTCATTTATTCAATTTGAAGGCTATAATCAAGAAGTTACTAGGTGGTATTGAAGAAGACGTCATTTCGGTGGAGGAGTATTCATATTTAAAAATCACATTTAACATTAATTCTCGGGTGAACTTTCAAAATTATTATTCCTGCAATTAAATCATAGCTAATACTATAGATTTGATATGCCAAGACGGAGTTGTTAAGCTATATTATCAATAGTTAGGCAACGTAAAATGCAAGTCTGCAGATGTATATCACTAATATTTTACATTTTTCAATTCCAAGTTTTTGGAAATATCTTTTCGTGGTTCCAAGTTAATTTCAACATTTGTTTTCAAGTTTTTTATCCAATAAGCCTGTTCGATATAAACACCAATCCTATAAAGTAAACATTTATCAGTTTAGACTAAGCATCATATAGAGTAGAAAGGGCTATTCATCCAGTAGAATAATTTCGACCTTATTGGGAACTCTTCACAAACTGTCCAGAATTTGCAGCAACCAGAGCTCGAAACGGGGAACGTCTGCTTCGCTGTCTATGAATCTAACTACTGAGCCACCCTGCCGCATGCAACACAATTCACAGTCATAGACTAACTCATGTTTTTGGCTAGCTGTACTATTGAAATTACCTGATCTGCGTTTTGACTAGCGCAGCTTTCATTGTTCCAGTAGTTTTTTTTGCTCAAATATTTCGGCTAAGCTTATCAATAGCCTTCATCAGTTGCAATATACCTCAGAAGCTTAACAAAGGAAACTAATGAAGCAAGCTTTTATATTATAACAGTTAAATTCTGTTTGTTGCGAAGAACTAATATATATATATATATATATATATATATATATATATATATATATATATATATGCAAAGTATGTATTAGGTAGTTATGAACTTCTAGTAACAAATTAGTTCAATTGTAATTAGAAGGATAAACCAAAGGCAGCATGAACGGAAAGTATAATCTCATGAACATTTCGTTTCGTGCTTACTGGCGACTCATCAGTAGGGGCCGGTATTACGCCCTTTAAAACACTGCATATTTGGTCGAAGAATTTGTACCATCCTATTATCCCACATTCTTCGACCAAATATATAGTGGTTAAAGGGCGTAATACCGGCTCCTACTGATGAGTCGCCAGTAAGCCAAGCTTTTCTATTAGTTGTAGCCTTTATGTCATCTCATTAAACCTGAAGTTCCAACTAGCCATTCAAGAACTATAATTATAGAACAGACATGGAATTACCTTTGGTAGTTAAATACCGTTTGTTGCGGAGATCTAATATATATGCAAGTATGTATTAGGTGTTGCGAACCTAGTAACAAATTAGTTCAGTTGTGACCAGAAGGATAAACCAAAGGCAGCATGAACGGAAAGTATACTCTCATGCACATTTGTTTCGTGCGTACTGGCGACTCATCAGTAGGAGCCGGTATTACGCCCTTTAACCACCATATATTTGGTAGAAGAATAAGGGATAATAGGACGGTAAGCACGAAACGAATGTGCATGAGATTATATTTTCCGTTCATGCTGCCTTTGGTTTATCCTTCCGGTCACAACTGAACTACTCATTACTAGGTTCGCAACACCTAATACATACTTACCTGTGGTAGTGTTACTCACTGAATATATATATATATATATATATATATATATATATATATATATATATGTAATTAAACTGTTCACTTCAGCTCGAAGTCTGCTTTCATCATTGTGCTGACTGCTTCATCCTAATACGGGCACTTCTGCGAGGACTTTCTGTTGAATTAATGCCAGCCCTATATAGCACCCTTGGTGCGTTATTAGTCTTAAAGGTGACTATTGCTACACAAACGATCATTGACTGCACGGGTGGTGATAAAAATAATTTAAATCAAGTTGGCTAGTTTGAAATTTAGTTCTGAATAATACCATATATATTGTAGAGGAAGTTTAGGATAATGAAAATTATGAGTTAGTATATGATTAATACTTGTGTGCAGCGTGCGGCAGAGTGGCCCCGTAGTTAAAGTAACAGACAAAAAAGCAGACATGCTCAGGTTTGAGACCTGGTCGCGAAAAATTCAAGACAGTAAATGAAAAGTCCCAATAAGGACGACAACGGTCTATTGGATGAATTGTTTTTTCTGGACTATACAATGCTCCGCTTATACTGACAAATGTGCCGTCAATGGAATTGATGCTTATATAAAGTTAAAAACCTTGATTTAAAGAATTGTTATCATCGTCCCAACAAAAAATAATCGTTAAATTAGCCTGTTTGTTTGAGGTAGACAGTAGAAGAACTACATCTAGCTTTATTATTTAACCGATTATTTTGCATGCGTATCAGAGAACAATAACATGAATAATTATTCAGTTTCTGAAACTCAAACGCGTCTCGGCACTTCCTCATGTTTTATTAATGAAACATTTATCAATGTCGCTTTCCAGAAGACTTAAAGGAAATAAATTACCTGACCCATGTTGTGCCCTACGAGGTTTTTGATTTCCGTCTTCATTTTTACTTCGGATATTTTGGCTTCCAGCTTCAAAATCCTATCACACTGGAAATCTCACCCCACAAACTATTTTACAACTAATTATATCAAGATTGCGACATTGATGTAAACACCTGACCCGTTATGCAGATACATTTGTCATTATAAACTAAGCATTGCGTAATGAAGAAAAGGCAATTCAACCGGTAGACAAGTCTCGTTCTTATTATGAACTTATCAAGTCAATTCAGAATTTGCTGCAAAAAGGGCTCGAACCTGGGCACGTCTGCTATATAATCTGTTTCACTAACCACTGAGCCACACCGTCACACAATCGTCACAATTTTTATTCATATACTAATTAATATTTCCTGGTTAGCCTTTCATTTAGGTGGAGCATATATGGCATCCCTTTAGATTTAAAGTTCAAACTAAACATCCCCAATCTGTCAGTATGTAACAGACACCACTCTACATAAAGAAACGATTTCGAATTTAACATTTATATAATTAGAAGATTATTCGACGACCAATAATTAGACAATTACTTAAATCAAGATTGCGACTTTAATATAACCACCTAACTCATCATATACATACATTTTACAGTTGTTGAGGCCCCTAACCTATTCGTGTCTGTAAGCCCCATAGATGCCAGATCGCTGGAAGTCCTAAAATTCACAGTAGAGTCTGATATGCTTATATTATTGCTTGCGTCATTTAAGTTCAAGTCCGCTATGTCCTACACTAACCTATTTGTGTCCTCGAATTTAATATCGGCATCCATGAATATATGATATAACAATTAAATCGACACTTTCTGTTGGCAATCGGAAAGTGAACGTAGGAAAGCTGTTCCTTTCAGCAATAATATGTTATGGTATGAACGTGACCCAACGATAAAATCAAATACACCTGTTCCAAGGCTACTCTTCAATATTATTTTATATCAGAACAGAAGGCAATTGATGGATGAATATATTTGATAATGATGTAATCGTTTACTATGGAAAAAATTTTAAAATGCAGCAGACCAAAATTACAATACTAGTCAAGGAGCGAGATACTCAAAAACTGGAAATAGCGCACAATTTTATAATCAAGTATTTAAACAAAGAATATTCTGGAAAATAAAAATAAAAAAATTCTTTTTAAATGAAGATCGTTACAATCAGCTATGGTGGTTTAAATTTATCAGTCAAGGTCATTTAACATCCTCTACATACACCACCTTCTCAAAAAAAGATAGGAATAGACGTAATCATAGTTCTCCGGCTGACGATGTATTCTTCCAGAACGAGTTGTGCATACTGGCGCCCCTGACGTCGTCATCTCGCCCGGTAAAACATTCACTGGTTCTTCAAAATCAGCTGGTATCGGCAAATAGTTTTCATGCTGTGATTCAGTAGAATAAGATTTTGCTATATTAGACAACGGTTCTTCAGAGTTCTGCATTTCATTATGTGCCTGCATAATGGGATTGCACACCTCAGATTCGCCCATGGAACGGTCATTCGACGCATCTGTTAATTCGGTCACACCGTCAATCCAGATAAACTGGGGAATACAGCGATCCAACGTAACACAATCCTCAATGCCATTTATTTCTACGATGACATTCTTGTCAGTCATCCTCTTGACCTTGTATGGTCCTTTGTAAAATGGTTTCAGGCAGTTCTTCCTATTCTCATTATTTATATACACATGCAAAGCCCATTTTAAATCAGAGGACACATAAAATTTGGTTTTAGTTTTCTAGTCTTGGTCGGGGCCAAACGACACACATTGTCTCTAAGTGCTCCTACAAACCAATCTACATAACTAGAAGCCCAATCAAGACTACTTGGAGTTTCTATTAGAAGATCTCCAGGCAACCTTAATGGTTCTCCATAAACCAGTTCTGCTATGGCAGTACCTAATTGTGCCCTATATCTGTTGCGCATGGCGAGTAGTACTATAGGAAGATCGTGTATCCAGCTTGTTCCACTAGTACACCTTAATGCAGCTTTCAGTTCACGATGCAGCCTTTCTACCATCCCATTTGCTCGTGGGTTGTACGCGCTAGTATGCACTACAGTGGTTCCCATGATGTTGAGGGATCTTACGAAAAGCTCGGACATAAATTGACTACCGCGATCACTAGTGACCTTTTCCGGAACACCATAATGCGATATCCAATTATGTAGAAACGCGAACAAGACTTCTTGCGCTGTCATGTCTTTTAAAATCGCCACTTCAAATTGACGACTAAATCTATCTACCATCGTCAGCAAGTATTTATTTCCGTTTACTTCAGGCATCTCGACAATGTCTATGTGTACGTGTCTGAACCGTCCGATTGGTATTCCAATGTTCTTTATCTCGGTTCTGGTATGTCTCCACACCTTACACGTTTGACACTTGGCACAGGCTCTTACCCATACCCGTATGTCTTTAGACATGTGCGGCCATACGTATCTGTCGTTGATTAATCGAATGGTGGCTTTAATGGATGGATGACCCATGTCATGTAACACTTGGATAATCTTGGCCCGTAACTCCAATGGCACATATGGTCGTGGTTGACTTCTAGATGTTTCGCATAACAACCACTTGCCACTTATGAGCTTACGAACATATCCTGGTCTTTTGGATAATACTAATGTAAAGGGATCCGATCCTTGCGCTTCCTCGATTTGACTAACGAAATCGTGCATTGATTCATCTAAATTTTTTCAATGGACCTTGAAATATCAGCTCGACATCAGCTTCATTCGGTCGGCTAAGTGCATCGGCCACCACATTCTCCTTACCAGCAATATGAGACACAGTGAAATCGAACTCTGCTAACCGTGTTATTTGGGAATTTACTCTACGAGAGTAATTAAGCCTAGCTGTTTTACCAAGTATGCTGATCAATGGCTTATGATCGGTCAATAACTTAAACTTGTGACCATCTAAGTAATGCTCGAAGTGTATCACTGCGGCATACACTGCTAGAAGCGCTTTGCCAAACGTATCATAACGTTTTTCTCGATCACTAAGCTTACGGCTATAAAACCCAATCGGTCTTACTATGTCCTGATCTCTTTGCTGTAGCACTGCCCCTAATGCAACATCTGAGGCATCTGTGATTATTTCGAAAGGTTCTTCCCAATCTACAGGTGCTAATGTGGTTACGTCACTTAACATATCCTTGGCCTTTTGGAAATTTTCTCGGTCCTCTTGACTCAAGTTCATAGGCCAAGACTTCTTGATCGTGCTCTTTTCACGAGTGAGATGGCTTGTTAACGATCCAAGAATTCCGGCTAGACCTGGAATGAATCGACGATAATAGCTGATCATACCCAAGAACCTTCGCAACTGGCGTACGGTTCGGGGTTCCGTTACGTCCTTAATAGCTTGGACCTTATCTTCCAAAGGTTTAATTCCGTCTTTGGAAAGTATATGACCAAGGTATTTAACTGAAGAGCAACCTATATTACTCTTATTAGGTTTGACCACTAATCCATATTGTTCCAGCCTGGTCAAAACCGTTTCCAAATGCGTACGATGTTCATTTCGTGAGCGACTGAAAATAATTATGTCGTCTATATATACTCTCGCAAATGGACAATTCTGAAGGATTTCTTCAGCCAAACGCTGGAATGTCTGACTGGCATTTTTCAAACCAAAAGGCATTCGAAGAAATTCATGCGATCCCCCTCCTGGAAATCTGACTGCGGTGAGTGGTATCGAACTTTCCTCCATTGGTACCTGATAGTACGCTTTCTGGAGATCTAAAGTTGAATAAACCTCATATCCCATTATATCTCGGAGCAAGGTACTCTGGTTAGGGAGAGGATAAGAATCACCCTTCGTCACTGAGTTTAATAGACGATAATTCCCACAAACCCTCCATTGACCCGGTTCAGGTTTGGGAACTACCACTATTGGGGAAGCAAAATTGGAATTTGACCTTCTACAAATCCCCTCTTCGCGCAATTGGTGAAATTCGGACAAAGCAACTTGTTGCTTGTGTTGTGCCAATGGTTGAGCCTTTGGTGAACAAGGCAACGGAGCCACCAATTCTATTAGGTGTTCTACTCCTGTCTTCAGACCTATCCTTTTGGCACTGAAAGGTTGAAACACTGCTAGGTGCTTCTCGATTATATCGGCAAAGTCATGTGCGACTGTTGGACGAGGTAAGAGGACTGTTCTAACTGCCGACACGTTAGACTCAGTAGGTGTTGATGTCCCTACGCCTTCTGCGATAGTCCTGGCTATGGGGTCTAATGTCAGCTTAAAATGGGTCAAGAAATCCATGCCAATGATATGGTCCTTGACATCGGCTACTAGAAAATTCCAACGGAAGGAAGATTTCTGGCCTAATGTTACCGACATTTCTTTCATCCCTTTTACTTCAATTGGACTACCGTTAGCGGCCCATAGTTGATAATCAAATGTGGGGCAATCTGCTTCCACCACGTCTGACCTAACTATGCTTACCTCAGCACCCGTGTCTATGAGAAATTCTAATCCAGATAATTCATCCTTAATAATGAACTTGTTGCTGGACAATCCGGCAATGTTTTCAAGATCCCCGCTTAGTGAGAATCGGACTCTCTTGCCTTTTATCTCGGTGCTATTTGTACTAGTCGCCTCTTTTGCTTTGAGTATGCCTTTTAAAGGCATATCTGGGAGCCTTTGCAATGGAACCCCCCTACGGCTCCTACTAGCGGGGGTTGTTCCCTTTTCCCGGTGACGGATTCCTCTCAACCGGTTTTGTGCTTCCTTTCCATGTGGGTCCACCTAATCGCGGGTAATTACAATTTTCGCCTTGGCACTTCGCACTGCGTCCGTATTCGCAATGTGCCTTACACCATCCGCGTGGCCCTTCGAAGCGTTGACGCGAGTGACTCCTTCGACGTCTATTATACCTATCCTGACTCTGAAGTTGTGCAATATCACTACGCAAGCTAGCAACTTCTCTACATAAGAAACGCAAAGTTTCTTGTATAGTCAGGTGGTTTTCGGTATCTGCCCTGACTGGCTGCATCGTTACAGAATCTGCCATTACAGCATGTACTTGTGGTTCTTGCTGTTTATACACGCCGTCTAACCCTCTGAGTTTTGTTGGCCAATCTATGTTCATTGTGTCAAATACTTCCATTGTTGTTCTGAGCCTAATTGGTAGCTCAGCTGTAAAAATGGAGTTGACTACATCTCTAGATATATTCAACCTGGAAGCTTTTGTGCAAAGGCGTTCGTAAAATTCGGACGGCAGTTGACGCCCCATTTTTTCTAAGCGTAATAATTCGCACATTTGCGCTGATCTTCCAGGCTGATATCTCTGTTGAATTTCTGCCATTAATAACTCAAATGCATTGTACGGCTTTTCTTTTACAGTTCTGTCTCTGAAATTTTCCAAAGCATTTCGGAAATTTTCAGGCAATGCCATCCATGCTGCAACAAATTTCTCCATAGGGTTCACGATATTATAAGCACTAAATATCATTTGGGCATCTCCTACCCAACTTGAATGTTTTTCTGACTTATACTGTGGTAGACTTAATATTTTTGGACTGGCGCGGTCGCCAAATTTTGTTGAGGCCCCTAACCTATTCGTGTCTGTAAGCCCCATAGATGCCAGATCGCTGGAAGTCCTAAAATTCACAGTAGAGTCTGATATGCTTATATTATTGCTTGTGTCATTTAAATTCAAGTCCGCTATGTCCTGCACTAACTTACATGTGTCCTCATACTTAATATCGGTATCCATGATCAAATGTTATAATAATTAAATTGACACTTACTTATGGCAATTGGAAGGTGAGAGTTGGAAAGCTATATCCAGCAATAATCTGTTTTGATGTGTACGTGACCCACAAATAAAACAATTATACCTGTTCCAAGGCTCCTCCTCAGTGTTATATTATATCAGAACACAAGGCAAGTGATGGAAGATTATATTGTAAAATGTTGTAATCGTTTATAATGGAAAGAAATGTTAAAATGCAGCAGACCAAAATTTTAGAACCAGACAGGTAGCGAGATACTCAAAAACTGAAAATAGCGCACAATTTTAAAAATCAAGTATTTAAACAAAGAATGTTCTGGAAAATAAAAAGAAAAATTCTTTTTAAATAAAGTTGTTACAATCAGCTATGGTGGTTTAAATTTATCATTCAAGGTCATTTGATAAAAGGCGGAGGATTCAACATCCTCTACACAGTATAAACCAAGCATTGCATGGTGAAGAAAAGTCAATTCATCCTTTAGACCAGTTTCGTCCCTTTTGGGAACTCATCCCGTACTGCGCAGTATGTGTTGCGGACAGGACTCGAACCTGAACACGTCTAGTTTATTGTGTGTTGCTTTAACCACTAAGCCACGTTTCTGGACACAAAATGTCATTTTTAATTCTATACAAACTAATGATTCTTGGTTAGATTTTCATTTAGTTGAAACATATATGGCATCTGTTTAGAGCTAAAGTTACAATTATTAAGGCAAATGGTAAATTTAGTCTAAACTTTGTCATTTACATTTATTGGTAGAATGAAATAGACGACTACTGGATTGCAAGCACTCTAATGATACGCATTATTAATAATTATTTTATGGTAACGGAAAATAGAGTTCAAAATACTAGCTGCAAAAATTAGGAGTTTCATTTTCTTTAATAATTCATCGTAGCTTGGAGACATTAATGTAAAAATTGTTAACATTTCTCATGATCTTTTGAAGCTATTGATAAAAATGCAATATACTCTATTATTATTTCACAAAAATATCAAAAATTGATACATTAACATTTGTTGAAAGAAGAGAAGCGTATATTTACAATTAACTCTTGGGTAGACAGTATGGAAGCAAGCCCTAGTTTGAGTCCTGTTCACGAAAAATGACTACCGGATGATTTTTTATAGCTATCTTACAAAAACTAATTAATTTATACTGATGAATGTAAATGTAATGACATTGGTGTTTATAGCAAGCTTGCAAACTTGATTTATGCCATAGTTGTCAACACCTGCACAATTAATAATTGTTTAAATGCGTGTAAGGGTTAGATCTATTAGCATCGTTCTTGTCATTTGTAACGAAATTCTACTTTTCTTATTGAAGCAATCAATTCATATTCCACCTATGCCTAAAAATAACTGAATGAGCTGAAAACAGGCATGAAGTATGTGCCCTATTTTATTAAGAACGCCATGAATCCAGTTAGCTTGAAATATTTAATTTTATATGAAATTGTGTATTATGTTTTGCGCACCTAATAAAAATAGGTCAAATATGACGAAAAGAATACACCAAAGGCAGAATAAGCAGAAAGTATAATCTCTGTTCATACTGTCTTTGGTTTATCCTTATGGTCATATTTTAAATGGTTTGTTTTTAGGTGCACCAAACCTAATACACAATTACATAAATATTAGTTCTCTGCCAAAAGCAGTATCTAACTCTAATATATTTAATTGTATATTTTGTTAGATAGAAAATTTTTCAGGGACAGCAGTCATGATTCTGTGCAATTACTTTAAAGGATACATATTTAAAATTAAATTACCATGGTGAATTCGGTAATAAATTATATATATTCTTTAAATCAAGTTTGCGAGCTTGAAGTAAACACCAATCGCATTGTATTTAACCAGTCGTCGAAAAACATAACAAAACTACCGCCAGTCACACGCACTGACTCGTTTCGACCTTCCATGATCATCATCAGAGTACGACGGCAAACTGACTTGCGAGGATCAAACTGCATTGCATATATATGGAAAGCAAAATTAGATTTGCGGCTCTCACCTCAAGTAGTCTTGCATATATTTTACGTGACTGGAAATATCGGCTGCACAATTTCTATGCAGTCACGAACATTAACTGTTTGTAGCTTTCACCACACACACACATATATATATATATATATATATATATATATATATATATATATATATATCCATAGTATTTAACCAGTCCTCGAACAACATAACAACGACGATTTGTAAAATAAAATGGGATTGGGGTTTACTTTAAGCTTGCAAATTTGATTTTTTTAAATTGTTACCACCACCCGCGCAATTAATTAAGGTATAATTGTATTGTCTATATATATATATATATATATATATATATATATATATATATATATATATATATATGTGTGTGTGTGTGTGTGTGTGTTTGTGTGTGTGCGAAAGCTACAAGCAGCTAATGTTCGTTACTGCATAGAAATTGTGCAGCCGACGTTTCCAGTCACGTAAAATGTATGGAAGACTACTTTAGGTGAGAGCCGCATATTTCATTTTGCTTTCCATATATATGCAACTTGGTTTGATCCTCGCTAGTCAGTTTGACGTTGTATCCTGGTGGTGATCATGGAAGGTCGAAACGTGTCAGTGCGTGCGACTGGTGGTAGTTTTGTTAAATTATAAAATATTGCCACCACCCGCGCAATCAATTATTGTTTGACAAATTATATTGTACGCATCTTATAAATTATCGAGCAGAACATTTACATTTGTCTAAGCATACGCTCAATTTCCTTGAAAGAACAGAAATTATATTTTTTTATGTGTATATACGTGTTTATACACGAAATTGTACAAATTTTATGCTTAATTAAAAACGGAATTCAAGTTAACACGTTTAACCAATTGTTAATTGAGCACGTGGTAGTAAAAATTCTTTAAATCAAGTTAGCGAGCTTCAGTTAAACAGAAATCCCGACGTATTTAATCAGTTGTCGAAAAGCATAGCAAAACTACCGTAATTGAATTATGGTAGTGGAAATCTCATGTATGCGGTACTAGTTAGTTTCATGTAAAATCAATGCGAATGCAAAGCCAACTTACTTTATATGGTGTATAGCAAGTCTCTAAATTGTACCAATACAATGCTTTTCAAGATGCCGAGACGGTCCATGGTACCAACAGAATAGATATCGCAGTATGATAGATTTCACCACAATTTAGCACTAGAGTTGTTGTTTGGTATGATAAGTCTGTGTATACAATAAACATGGACGCAATTCGTTATACTTCAGTATTTGGGTAGCTTCTAGTAATGAGACAAAATACTTTATCGGCACAGCATCGAAAGTTAATAACCGCGATTCCAGTCAATTGAAGTTTATGTCAAACTAATAGAACTGAGAATGATATCTTAATTTTTTTATACAATATATATTAACTGACATTTAGTTATTTTTGACCGTTTCCGGTTATGCTATAAAAAAATGACTACGAATGGATGAAATGTGTCGACATATTTAAAAGGGTTATCAACATTTATGCTTGCATTTTATATCCAAATTGGCAAACATGATCTAAATACGAAACCGGTCTACTGGATGAATTACCTTTTCTACACTATACAATTCTTAGTTTATACTGACATATGTAAGTAATTAATGAGTCAGGTGCTTATATAAAGATCGTAAACCTTATTATAGTAATGATCTAATTTGTCCTTACCCCTAACCGAAAAACGTTGTTTACTTAACCATTAGCTATTCATTGGGTGTGATTGACGGTACATTTTCTATATTGTGCGACGAGTTAGAAACAATGGGATTAGTGTTCATCTCAAGCTTGCAATCTTGATTTAAATAATAGTTACCAGAATGGCGCTATAAACTATTGTTAAATTTTATACATTATATCTACGTATCGAAAGCTGAAAAATGTTAATATTCGTAACTGCAGAGGGTGGTCAGTTTGGCTTCGTGTTCTGCTAATGAGCACGGCAGGCCAAAATGCATCAGTACGTTTGAATGAAGGTAATTTAGCTCTGTTTGTGACTGGTAAAATATAGTTGGATCGGTACTTAACTTAACCTCGAATATGTGATTTAAGGAATTTGTTTTTTATCTAAATTGAAAATGCGGATTATTAGCCTCCAACTATGGAGTAGACTTTCGAATTTACCGTTCTGTTTTATCTGTTATATTACCTATAGATATGCAATTATTTACAAATCCCAAATGAGCATTGTTTTCAATAAAGTGTCATGCCTTCTATATGGCTTCACATATAAAGTGTTTTTACACCAAAAATTAAAATTATTCCTGCCCATACTAGCGTGTGTGCTGAGTTTCCAAATGGCCGGTACAAATGGAGGTTAATTTAAGCTATATGACTGCAATACTTTTGTTGAGCCTGTGGTACCTAGTAAAACGTTAACACCTTTAGAATCAAGACATAATATTAAAATTAGTTTGGACAGAAACCATTACGCCATTGAAACAAGAGTTTCCTGATAACTTGTTATTCGTTCGTAGAAGCCAGCAGTGCCTTAAATCTACAATACGGTGGAATGAACGTGTTGGAAGATAAGAATAGTGACATTCCTCAGGCAAAGAATGGTAAGTGAGGGCACTTAAATTTTTTCATGCGCAGAATTAATGCAATTATACGTAAAGTGTATTAAAGTGTACGTTGGCTGGTCATCGAATTATTTGATGCAGATGATTGCTTTAATTAGCCATGTAGCTTAAAATTATTCTGAAGCCGTTTGAACAAGAGGCTGAGATTAAACAATAATTGATTGCGCGGATGGTGGTAACAATTCGTTAAATCAAGTTTGCGAGCTTGAAGTAAAAACCAATCCCATTTTATTTAACCAGTCGTCGAACAACATAACACAATGCTTGGATGATTCGTTTTCAGTTTGACAAGGATTTACCGTGTTTATTTTATATAATCAAATGAACACTGGTTTCGCTGACGGTGATTAATCAAGTTTATGATTTTGATATAAATATTTTGGATAATTTATTACTTTCTCTGACAAGGATAAATTGACTCAGTATCTAAATTATTATTATTATTATTATTATTATTATTATTATTATTATTATTATTATTATTATCAAGGTTGCGGTCTTGATATGTACACCTGGTCCATTAATTACTTACATATGTCAGTATCTAACTGTTATATATTTAATTGAATGATGTCATGATTACCACGAAATGTGATAACTGATATCGATCAAGACCAGTGTATGGATTTTCTGGACTAACATGAGTTCAAAAGTAATTGTAATACTAAAATTTAGTAAAATTTAGCATACCATGAAACATATTGTATTAGTACCCTGTACCCTCATTGCAACCATAGCGTTGGCATCGGGTACTGGCACAACAGCCGTAGAATTCATACCTTTTACGGGCTTGGTATATATGTTATATAAAGTGAGTTGGGTTTGAAGTCTTTATATGAAGTTTGTTTCACTACTGAATGTTTACACATTGGTATAAAAGATTGTATCGTCCAATTTTACAACATTATGCACCCAAGTATATAGTGGGTAAAGGGCGTAATACCAGCTCCTACTGATAAGTCGCCAGTAAGCACGAAACAAATTTGCATGAGATTATTTTTTCCGCTCATGCCAACTTTGGTTTATCCTTCTGGTAATATTTGAATTAATTGGTTACTAAGTGCGCAACGCATAATACACAATTCCATATTTATTAGGAATCCGCAACAAACAGTATCTAATTTATATAGACAATTAAATTGAAAAATAATTGATTGCACGGGTAGTGGTAAAATTGTTTTAATCAAGTTTGCGAGCTTGAAGTAATCACCGATCCCATTGTATTTAACCAGTCATCGAACAACATAACAATACCACCCGCGCAATATATAATTGTTCAATTTTATAGTTCAATTTAATTCAATAGTTTCGTTGGTTAAACTTGTGTGGTATATTGCGACTGATAAAGGCTATCGATAAGTTTAGCCGAAATATCTTGAAAAAGAAAATTACTGGAACAATGAAAGCTGCGTTAGTCAAAACGCAGATCATGTAATTCCAGGTTCTCAAAAACAATCTTCATTCAAGAAACATTTAGCATGAAATTATAGCTAATGTTCATGACTGCATCGAAATTTTGCAGCCGAAATTTTCAGGCATGTGCAATGTATGCAAGACTACTAGAGGTGAGAGCCGCATATCTAATTTTGCTTTCCATATATATGCAATGAGGTTTAATCCTCGCTAGTCAGTCTGTCGTCGTACTCTGGTGATCATTATGAAAGGTCGAAACGCGTCAGTGCGTTGCGACTGGCGGTAATTTTGTTATGCTGTTCAATGATGTTTACATGAAGCTCGCAAACTTGATTTAAAGAAGTATCCGATTTACTCAGACATTGGTAATGATGATGCCTTCCTGCGGTAGCTTATGCCAACTAATGAGCTTTCTATTGTAGAACTCATAATATGTAACAAAATATGAATTTAGGTCAAACAGAAGTTGTAGAATTTCTTTCTCAAATTATCGGTCATCTAACAGTCTTCCAAAAATCATTTTTCCAAGTTTGTTCATTGCCGGTTTTATATGACGCAATCCTTTTGGTCCGAATTTCAAATAATCTGTCAACTGCAGGCACAAGAGAAGAGTAATTTCTAGGCATTTATACTTTATTACTGCCTTTTATTATTATAATACTAATTGATAAACTGTATAGTTAATAAATAAAATAGCTGTTTTTGACTATCTATACTTATTCAATGACAAATCATACCAATTACTCGCCTAGCCATCTCAATTATTTATAACATTTTCTACATTTATTTGTTAATCATCTGTTTTGTCTAGCCTCCAACTGATTTCTGTTGTCATAGTATTGCAGCTGACTGGAATTTCATCAACCGACTTTCTGTATTCCGCTGTCCCAAATACCGCACCTGTGTCGGTAGAGTTATTTCAATAGTGTATATTTTTTAATTTCATTTGGAACTAGTGTAATGTTGAATTTAAATTTCTTTTATTTACGTTCATTAACACAACAGTCTGGTGGGGTATTGACGCAATCCAATGTCAACTGCGAACCTGAAACTAGTGACAGTGAAAATCGAACTCAAAAAACGCAGTCGGCGAGTAGTGAGATATCTCTACTAGCGTCGAAGTTGCCAGCATATGACATTTCAGAACAACCATATGTTCAAAACGTCTCCACGAAAGATACCAAATGCGAAAGTGAGAGTGCGTTACAAGAGAAGAGTTTGCAACAACTAGACTCGTATCCGCGAATCTCTGAACAAGACAATTTGATTATGTCAGTGTATAAATTGTTACAAAGCGTTTTTGATGCGAAATCAAAATTAAAAGCGAAAACATCAATTGGCTGCAATAAAGAAGGCAAGTTGTTTAGTATTTCTTAATAAGAATTTGGCCAAAATTAGCAATTTTAAGAAACTACTTAATTAGACTTGATAAAATGTAAAACTATGTCAGGCGAAACTACGTTTAAGTGAAATTATTGAATTTATCTGGGTAGACACGATGTCGATGTTGTGAATATTTGCATTAACAAAGGTTAGAGTAATTTCCGACCACATTCTTCAGGATTTCACGCGTTCCGTAACGATGATGCTGGAAACGTTTATGGCAAAAAGAGTCACGAATTTAGAATCTTTTCCGAAATATTTAGTTAAAAAATCTGTTAAGTTTGGCGTAATTGTGAAAGCTATACAGGTTGCCCAAGGAAACAAATAGTTCATGCTTGAACTTAAGCTCGTACTCAGGACTGGTGTTAATGACTACCACGCACAGTATCAATATATATTATTTGTTTCTTGATTTGATGTGGCAAAGCATAATGGAGATAGTGCTTTAAGCTAACTTATAATCGTGACGTTTTCACACTAAGTGAATAATACATACATGTAATAAGGCCTAGCACATATTTTAAACAAGTTTTCAAATATGAAGTATAAAGGAGTCCCAATTTTTAAACTTGTGACTTAAAATAGAAAAAAATATCGCCAGTTAATCATTTTCAGGTGATTAAATCATTGGCATCTTTACAATTAAACATACATTTGTTACGTGGGTGGTGATAAGTTATAATTATATTACGTTTGTAAGCTTAATATAAAAACTAATTCCATTTTATATAATTCTTTTAGTAAGTGAAAATCATCAAGTAAAACCGACTTCATCCTTATTTGGAGACTCTTCAGGTACTGTCCAAAAATCAAACATGCTGATGTTCAAGTTATGTCGGCCCAAATTATGGATAGTATTTAAAAGAGTTTCAAATAAGCACGAAACTAGATCTACTGGATGAACTGTCTATGTTACCTAATAGAAATATTTAGTGTATATATATATATATATATATATATATATATATATATATATATATATCTATATTGATAGTTTCTATTTTCACCATTTTTTAAAATGTAAGAACAAAACAACGTACTCCATGGAATAACAAAAATCAGCAATTTGCGAACATGTACTACTCACAGGTCATGCTGTTAGTAGTAACAATTTTTCAGTTCTCTACAAGGCAAAAACAGAGAAAATGCTTCTGGCTTTTGAAGCTATTGCAATTAATAAGCTGAAGCCCTGCTTAAACGTGCAGAAAATAATCCAAAAAGAAATTAACTTGGACTGGAACAAAGACATAACTGACATGCCTTTTAAAATAGCCAACGCCTCGCAAAATACGACACATACATCAATTACGGACGCAATTACAATGAAAGCGATGACACACCAAATGACGTTACGCAAAAGGAGTGGTCTAAACTGCGCAAAAGTAGTGGTCTAAATTGCGCAAAACAAAGGCTAGCATAACGAAGAGGAGATTGGTTACGACAAATGTACAGTGGGATTGGATGAACGAATATACTAACGAATCCAGAACAATGGCTGTAGATACTGGTAGAAATAAGATTTATTAATAAATGTTATTCCATGGAGTACGTTGTTTTGTTCTTAATATATATATATATATATATATATATATATATATATATATATATATATATATATATATATATATAGTGGGATTGATGTTTATATCAAGATCGCAAAATGGATTTCAAAAATTCTCACCTCCGCTTTCGCATCCAATGATCATTAAATTGTGTAAATGCTTAATCCAGCACCGCTTCCCTAGGTAGCGTCGTGTCTATCTTATATTTATACGGAATATTGATATCACTCGTAGGTCGGTAAAATCTTGAATCCTTTATATTTCCATGTGCACCGATCATTGGCCTTGAATGATGGGTTCTAACTCGTCACTTTACTTTGAAGCTCTCCATCAGCTGCTTGTCTGAAAATAACGTTGGAGAAAGAATTTCCACTCCTTTTTCCCAACGCCATTTTCAGACAAGCAGTTGATGGAGGGCTTCAAAATGCAGGGACCAGTGAGAACTCATTAATCAAGGCCAAAATCTGTGCACCTGGAAATGTAAATAATTCAAGATTTTACCGACCTAAAAATTCGGTGAAATTCACAACAAGATGGACAGCAATGAGCACTATAATTCAAAACTTAAGTATTCTATTTATAGATTTGAGTGGGGCTAGTTGCAACTATAAGTCTAAAGAGATGCCCTTAGGGTCCAACTGAAGTGAAGCATAACCAAAATCTTTGGTTAATATAGAACTGAAAGTGTGCGTAGCGTTCAGTGGAGTGGCTCACTTATAATATTATCTCTAGATTTAATATAAATTGATCCACTATTCAATCTCGTCACCCTATTACGACTACATATTTCTATGTGTTTGCAATCATTCAAGTTAATAGTGTGTCCAGTCCCCCCTACATGACGTGCAAGATCTGATTTTTCAATGTTTCTATACTTACATGTAGATTTATGTTCACCTCTTCTTACCTTGATTGGACGCATGGTCTCATCAACATACATGAGATTATAATCATTCCAAGGGATTTCATACACTCCTCATGTTTCCAAAGGTTTATTCTTTCCTTTTTTGTTAGGGAGCATAGTGCCTAGTGTAAGGGACTGTTTTAAAACGGTCCTTATATTGTATTTTAAAGCTATTGATCTCACTTCCTTACTTAATATAGAGTCCAGTAATTCCATGACCTTACGCTCTTCCTTCTCCTTATCCGCTTTTTGTATCTCACACTAGGATTAACTTTCTTCACCATGTCCCTCATTGTTGTATCTATTAAATGAGGAGGGTAACCATTAGTCTTAAATATATCGCGTAGTCTGTCTAATTCTAACTTTCTATGCTTTATATCTGTTAACTTGAGACTTCTTAATGTTAATGACTTTAAGATACCGACTTTCATACGAAATGGGTGATTGAACTTGAAATTAAAAGGATTCCGTAGTAAGTATCATATATATATATATATATATATATATATATATATATATATATATATATATATATAATTGGATTGTGTTTATATCAGTCGCAAACTTGATTTAAAAATTGTTATCTCCGCTTTCGCAACCAATGATCTTTTAATTATCTAAATGTTTAATCCAGCACCGCTTCCCTAAGTAGAGTCGTGTCTATCTTAGATTGATAGATATGTGTGCGGTTAGTTAGAACTTTACGGTTAAAGAGATTCCCATAGGCTTCACCTGAAGCGAAGGGTAACGAAAAACTTCGGTTAGTTTAGAACTGAAACGTGTGCGTAGCGTTCAGTAGAGTGGCTCAGGGACGAAAGACTCAGAAGCATACGCTCCCGGGTTCTAGCCCTATCAGCAGCAAAATTCTGGAAAGTACTTGAAGAGTTTCCAATAAAGACGAAAGCGGTATATTGGATGAATTGCCTTTTCTACATTTAGAAGGCTTGTCTATTTTGGCATGTACATATATATATATATATATATATATATATATATATATATATATAATAGGATTGGTTAAAAATTTATTATACGGTAATTCCTTTTATGTTGTTCGAAAATCAAAATACGACGGGTTTCTTATTTATTTGAATCTCGCAATCTTGTATTGTAGAAAAGGATCGATATTTATATCAAGTTTGCAACCTTGATATAAACAATACTTTTTTTAAATATTTATCGAGTGTTATTACTATCTTGCCGTTTATCTACACATTGGACCATATATCTTCTACTTATCTATCCATCTGTCTATCTTCTTAACTATCTATAAAAATATCTATAGATATATCTTTCTAGACGTGTTGCTACTGATGTATCTATCAATCTACGAACCTTATCTTATTTAATATAACTATCCAGATATATCCATTCGTTTATGTACTCAAACTATTATAATAACTCAAATAAACGCATCCCATAATAGATTGTTTTCTGTTTTATCTGTCAGGTTTATTTTTTGTATTAGTTGAATAATTATAACAAATGCCAATATAGTATTTATTTCTTGCTTCATTTCTTATTTTTATAATAATGTTGCAGAAGAAATTGACCAAGGAGATGCGTTAAGTGAGAATAATGCATTTGATACAATGCTGATAAGTTCGGACAGACCTTTAGCTGAGTGTGTGCAACTTTTGGCCGCCCATGCATCGAGAAGTGGCGAGACTTTAAGTAGAAATGACATGACTCTGAAGAATGGAATTGATTCTGCTGGTACCAACGAAATACTCGAATTAGGCAACAATTCAGCTCTGGATGCTCTTATCAGAATGGCAAATCAAACTATGAATAAGTTGGACTCCTCAAATATCGAACAAATCGGTAAGAGAAAAACTATTCTTTTTAATCATGTTTATTCATAACTAATGGCAAATTAGTTGAAAACCAATATTCGCATTAAGCAATGCGGCCCCATTTACCACTCATATTCATATGGAATCGGAAAGGCTTGACAAATTTTAGCAAGGAAATATGGTTTAAAACAATTATCATACGTGTTCTTTGCTATCGGCCTAATTAGAAATTTTTAATTTAGGTGCACCTTCAATTCAATGCCAATTGCTCATGCGGCGTAGTGTGTGTTCTAAACTGATAGAATTTCAGTGATTATTTGGTAAATTAAGTAAACAGGTAATCCATACAAGCAAAAGCGAATCCACAAACTTAAGTTAGTGAATTACTTAGAATTGTGTGTAATTTGCGTCGGGGATAATCTTAGACTCCGAAGCAAATTTGCTCCAGATCGAGCCCCATCCTCGCTAAAGTACTGGCTAGTGCTTGGTATATTTAATAAGGACGAAACTGGTCTGCTGGATGAATTGCCTTTCGTTCCTTATGCAATGTCTAGTTTATACTGACAAATTTATATATACTTGGATTGGAATTTATCTCCAGCTTGTAAATTCAATTTAAATAGCTTTTATTTCCACCGGCCCAATCCAGATTAATCGAAAATTTGTAGAAATTAAAGTTGATAAAAAAATATTGAATGAACCGGCAGCAAAATATTACTAGGTTCGATTTGGAGTTCAGTATTGAATAATTATAGGAAGCGAAGTTTGCTCAAAATCAGAACATAAATCTCGCTCCAATAATAGAATAGGGCTCCGACGCAAAAATTATTCAGTAAGAGTGTGAAATTTAGTAAAAATTATCTTATATTTAGCAAGAAAAAAATAGCCATCTCTTTGTTTATTTTAGGATTGATTTGGAATTTCATCCTTTATTACTTGTTATCTTAGCGTAACTAAAGAATTAGGTAACTTATAACGCGTACCACTTATATATTAGCTTATTCATTTACAGAATCTTTAATATCTACTCTGATATTAATTTGCGACATGTTTATTTATATTATCTATTCCCATTCGTAACAAGTGATTGTAATCGAATGTTTTTCATTTAGTAAAGTAATTGAAAAATAATTTGTTTGACTGTAATTTTTCCCGTGACAGGATATTTCACAATTATCTGAGTTTTGTTTGGGACAAATGCCATTGTATTCATGTAAAAGTTTTTCTTCACGATATATCGGCATTTAATTTGAAATACCTGCTTCACAGAACCGTTCGTCGTAAGAATTTATAAAAACCAAGTAACATTTAATTTAGCTGAATCAATTTAGACTCGAACGAACATTGGTTGCGTGGTGGTGATAACAATTATTATAATCAAGGTTGCGATCATGAAATAAGCACCTGACCCATTAATTATTTGCATATGCCAGTATAAACAAAGAATTGTATAGTGTAGAAAAAGCATTTCATCCAGTAGACCGCGGCAAATTCTGGCCATTACCTGATGAGTACCCAATAAGGAAGAATTGCCTTTTCTACACTATACAATTCTTAGTTTATACTGACATGTAAGTAATTAATGGGTCAGGTGTTTATATCAAAATCGCAACATCAATTTATACCTATTGGTTGCTTGCATAAAAATTATTCATATTTTACTAGATAAGTAAATGTCATATATATGTGGCGCAGTTCGTGTGCATGAGTACGAGAGAGAGTAAATAAGACAAATTCAAAACACGCGCAAGCAATTATTGTTTAATTGGATTGTCTATATATATATATATATATATATATATATATATATATATATATATATATATATTTGTGTGTGTGTGATTGTGTGTGTGTAAGCTACAAACAGCTAATATTCGAGACAATACAATTTAACAATAATTGATTGCGCGGGTGGTGGTAACAATGCTTTAAATCAAGTTTGCGAGCTTGAAGTAAACACCAACCCCATTGTATTTAACCAGTCTACGAACAACATAACAAAACTACCGCCAGCTGCAACGCACTGACGCGTTTCGACCTTCCATGATCATCATCAGAGTACGACGGCAAACTGACTATCGAGTATCAAACCGCATTGAATATATATGGAGATCAAATTTAGATATGCGGCTCTCACCTCTAGCAGTCTTGCATAAATTGAACTTGACTGGAAAAGTCGGCTGCACAATTTCTATGCAGTCACGAACATTAATTGTTTGCAGCTTTCGCCACATATACATATAAAGACAATACAATTTAACAATAATTGATTGCGCGGGTGGAGGTAACAATGCTTTAAATCAAGTTTGCGGGCTTGAAGTAAACACCAACCCCATTGTATTTAACCAGTCTACGAACAACATAACAAAACTACCGCCAGCTGCAACGCACTGACGCGTTTCGACCTTCCATGATCATCATCAGAGTACGACGGCAAACTGACTATCGAGTATCAAACCGCATTGAATATATATGGAAATCAAATTTAGATATGCGGCTCTCACCTCTAGCAGTCTTGCATAAATTGAACTATAATGTTCCGGACTGTATAAAAATTATGCAGCCAACATTTCCAGTCACTTAAAATGTTTGCAAGATTACTAGAGGTCAGAGCCGCATATCTAAATTTGATTTCCATATATATGAAATGCAGTTTGATCCTCGCTAGTCAATTTGCCGTCGTACTCCGATGATGATCATGGAAGGTCGAAACACGTCAGTGCACTGCGAATGGCTGTAGTTTTCTTATATTATTCAACGAATGGTCAAATACAAGGGTATTGGTGTTAACTTCAATCTCGCAAACTTGATTTAAAGAATACAAATTTTGTTGAATATAATTACATACACTCGTAAGTTCATATAATTGAATTTACCTTTTTCCCTACAATTTTCTGTCGTTTCTCCAATTAAATATTCATCATGTATGCGCATTTATAACTAGAATGTTTTCAGATAAGTGTAATTGCATGCACTTGGATGTTCATATAATGAAACGTCAGTGATAACATGTCATTTTCAGTTGGCAAGCGATTGGCTACTTCTTAATTCTTCCTATTTGGTATTTATCACCTATTGGTGCGTCTCTGATTACGGAAAAGCAATATTACCGATAAACTAAATGTAAATTCATATCAAATAAACTTGTAAGAACCTAACAATAGTAAAAATGAATAAAGAAAACCGTTATAAAATATACTGGCAATTCAAACAGTAACGGTATAGAAAATTACTTGTGCACCCGAAAATGTGAGGGTCGGCTACAGTTACCTCATTTCACATTGAGAGTACAAAATAAATAGCCTAACGCATGTAAATAAAAAATTCATAGTTAGCCACTCTAGTCTCATTTAGTTGGATGAACTTAACAGTTAAGGATATAAAAACACCGACACTCAAGTAACGCGCAACTATCTAGTGATTTCTGGGCAGTACGTGATGAGTTACCAATAAGCACGAAACCGGTCTACTAGATGAATTAAACGAACATTGGTTGCGTGGGTGGTGATAACAATTATTATAATCAAGGTTGCGGTCTTGATATAAACACCTGACCCATTAATTACTTACATATGTCAGTATAAACTAAGAATTGTATAGTGTGCGGCAGGATGGCTCAGTGGTTAGAGCACCAGATTCCGAAGCAGACGTGCCCAGGTTCGTATCCTGTCCGCGGCAAATTCTGGCCAGTACTTGATGAGTTCCAAATAAGGACGAAACCGGTCTACTGGATGAATTGCCTTTTTCTACACTATACAATTCTTAGTTTATACTGACATATGTAAGTAATTAATGGGTCAGGTGTTTATATCAAGACCGCAACCTTGATTGTAATAATACTGGATGAATTGCCTTTTCTACACCATACAAATCTTATTTTATACTGACAAATGTATGTACATAAAGGGTCAGGTGCTTTGATCAAGATCGCAACCTTAATTTAGGTAATTATCTAGTTGAAGGTCAGTCTGAAGTATAAATGTTATCGTTAGAAAAATATCGCGCTTACTTCATTAGTTTGTTTTTTTTAAACTTTTGATGATGGGTGAACTGAAGGGGACATCCGCTAAAGTGATGAAATATGTTGAAGAAACAAAACGATTAGAATTCAGCCTGTGTTTATCAAAAAGTAGGTCATATAATTTCGATTAATCCAATTTCATAATTTCACTATCTTTCAAGCAATTGTGAGCACAGTTCATATTTAAACCAAAAGATGAATGACAATTTTGTACTCTATAAAATACCTTAGTTACCACATAAAGCAAGATAATAAAATATAAAGGATGAAATATGAAAGTTGATCGATCAAAAAGTTGACTCATAAATCGCAATTTTGTAAAAATACATATTTTATATAAATTATTTTTCTTTAGTGTACAACATATTTTAAGCTCAAAATGGTTTATTCTAGTCCAACATTCATAATCTTATTTTGGAGCCAGTTTTCGATTCTGAATTACGCCATCTTTTCACTTTAAAATTCGTAAGTTCTGTGTTCCAAATGGAGCCTCGTGTTTTCTCACCCTTGTTACATTTATCAGGTCATATCTCGATTTGATTTTAATATATTCCGTAATCAAACTTTTTGATCTATTTCGACCATATACCGATATGCGTCTACCGCCGTTCCAGTTAAATGTATGCCCCGTGTCCTCTGTATGACGCGCAATATACCACCTTTTAACATATCCCTATGCAAAAACTGTTTTAAGCTTCCCTAATCTTACTTTAGTTGAGCACGTAGTTTCGTCAACATACTTAAACTTACAATTATTGCATGGAACTTGATACATTCCTGATTAGTTAGTGGCCTTGGTATGGGTTTTTTTATAACTGTCCATATATTATATTTTGGCGCCAATGACTTTACTTGCCGGCATAGTTTAGTTTCCGGTGTTATCACGACCCAATAATCCTTACACATTCGTACGGCATTCAACATAGGGCGAATAAAATAAGTAGTCAAACGAATACGATGTTGAAACTACATGGAATCATTGAAGTTGCGCTCAGATGTGCGTGAAGTAAGCAGAAGACGTCCGAGTTATAAAGGAACACTTAAAAAAACATTATGAGTATTTAATTAATGTGACTACAGAAATTTGTAGGGCTCACTAAGATTAACTCACGCGTGCATGTAAATATGTTCAACTAAATTATACTCAGCTATACACACAACCCCGCATAGACATAACTTGTGTTTAATACTGTTTTTTGCGGAGAACTAACATATATGCAAGTATGTATTAGGTTTTGCGAACCTAGTAACAAATTAGTTCAGCTGTGACCAGAAGGATAAACCAAAGGCAGCATGAACGGAAAGTATAATCTCATTCACATTCGTTTCGTGCTTACTGGCGACTCATCAGTAGGAGCCGGTATTACGCCCTTTAACCACTATATATTTGGTAGAAGAATGTGGAATAATAGGACGGTACAATCGCAACAAACAGTATTTAACTGTAATATATTGAATTGAATGATGCCATGCTTACCGCGAAATGTGATAACTGATATCGATCAAGGCCAGAGTGTATGGATTTACTGGGGTAACAGGTGTTCAGAAATTGTTGTAATTCTCAATTTGGGTGAACTTTAGCATAAATTTATATCCATCAGGTTGGTAACATGTACCGACTCGGAAACCATAGTGTTAGTATCCGGTACTCATCGATTTCAAAAAAGGTATCAGTTACTAACACAATAGCCATAGTGTTAGTATCCTTTACAGACTCGGTATATATATATATTATATAGTGTGAGTTAGCGTTGAAGTCGCATTGTCGTAGACTTTATATGATGTTAGTTTCACTACTGCAGGTTTACACATTCGTCTAGGAGATTGTATCGTCCTATTATTCTACATTCCTCACCCAAATATATAATGGTTAAAGGGCGTAATAGCGGCTCCTACTGATGAGTCCCAGTAAGCACCAAACGAATGTGCATGTAATTAACTTCTGTTTGTCTGTTGAAACGTCAGTAACCATAATATATGTAACTAATAATTATAAATGAAATAAATTTAAACGAAATTTTAGTTATTTTTTTAAATTCTCACGATTGATGGTCCTGTGAAGAAGGAATTCACAATAAAGTTCCGAAATAAAACGGCGACGAGAATACAACTTTACTGGTCGTAAACAAGGCTTGAATAATTTATTTGGCGTGAGCAACAAGGAATTTAAATTTCATCGGCGCATAATATAATAAAACCTCCTCCAATCGCACGCACTGACGCGTTTCTATCTTCCACTCAAGTACAGTGTATGCAAGACTACTAGATGTGAAAGCCGCATATGTAATTTTGCTTTCCACATATATTCAATGCGGTTTGATACTCGCTAGTCAGTTTGCCCCCGTACTCTGATGATGATTATGGAAGTTCGAAACGCGTCAGTGCATGCGACTGCTGGTAGTTTTGTTATGCAATGGGATTGGTGTTTACTTCGCAAAATTTATTTAAAGAAGTGTTACCACCAACCGTGCAGTCAATTATTGTTTAATTAATCACCGTAGTTTCTCTTAAAGGAATATGCTGGTGCATTTTATTATATTTCACATCACACTTCACAATTATAAATACATATGTATAAATGAGGTACTATTACCTAGTGAAATTTCAGTAATTGTTATTTGATGATATTTGTCTCACCTTAATGAACATATACGTCATGTAATACTTGAAATTTATAGGCGCATGCAATAACCATAAATGGTGCAGGCTTTTCTAGTGACATGTCAGTTATCGTTATGAGATATGCCTGTAAGTACAGATGAACCTTTTAAACGAATCTCAAAATATCTTACTAATTGAAATACGTGTTAGCGTCATGAGCTTACCATTGATAAAAGAGTTCCAAAATAGACGCTGTCAAAATGTGGACAGTAGAAATAAGACCATGTTTTCAACAACGTGGACCCGATAAATATTAACACTAATTTATCAATATCACATGCATTATAAACCATGTCACTAAAAATTTCTAGTAATCTATCAGTTTCATGATATATTTCCACAAAATTATGCACGAAATTATTACGAATAACATGCATTTACACACATCTTACAAGATTGAGAATATCTTTGTGATAAACCGATTTTTTAATTCGTTAAAAAATATGAAACATTAACTTGACGCTATTCCAAATTTCGCAAACTGGATCAATTTTACTCCCCTGATTTACCATGAGATTGATGACCTAGCAAGCTTTATGTAACATAAACATAAATGACAATTTTCGCTAATGGAATGACAGCCTAATTACCGTGAATCACATGTACTAACGCGTTGCAACCTTCAAAATCAAATAACGAAACAAGTCGGAAAATTGCATGAGGATGAAACCATTATTTATCTGTAATATTCAAGAATCATAAATTAGGCTAACTTCTGGTTGATTTTCATACATTTATATGAAACGATTATCGGCTGCGTCATTTCTGTGTAGTCACGAACGAAACATATTCGCAGGCTTTAATATATATATACGTAATTCAGTATGTGATATGAATTATTCAGTTAAATCGAGTTCTCGGAATTGATGTTTACATCTGTCCCTCTCTTTATCATGACCCACAACATAGCACCAATGCAGTACTTCACATCGCTTCATCATCGTCAGATAGCTTTTCATCATGCTCTAATAATGCACAGTGGATACCGGAACTCTTCAGTACGTGTGAGGATAACTTCTCCTTGTCTAGTACGTGGTTAAATATGTGTAGATTTAATCTCAATGTCGCAAGCGATATTCAAATAAAAAATGATTATCTGTCCCTGTCCAATCGTTTATTGGAGAGTACCTCAAAAATTACCAAATTGGTATCATTAACATTGTACGTTCATATTGTATATATAATTTGTCTGTTATTTAATTACACACTTATAATGTCTTTAATTTACGTTGAATTTAATTTATTTCTGCACAAATAAATTTTTGAGAATATTCAGTCAAATTTATCAATATAATTTTGTCATAATTTTATTGAGGTTGACGTAGTGTTACTACCCAGTATAGCTGAGTCGCATACCAGATTTTCCATAACTAAAATATGCATTGCGGATTTATCCTAGTTAGGCAATTAGTCGTCGTGCTCTGATGAAGATCATATAATGTCGAAGTGCAGCAGTAATTTTTAAAAGATGAATCTCGTTGCGCAGTGCTGTCCTTTTTGTTGTGGATTT
>JAQBSW010008394.1:0-34517 GCA_029291075.1 Eudiplozoon nipponicum
CCCAGGAAATTTGGTGGGCAGTTTACGCGAGTCTGAACTTCGAGCCAATCTAAGAAATCTTATAGGGTAGACAGTTGAAATTGGATGAAGAAGCGCTGCGGGAAAGAATCGGATGTGTATTTTGTGTATTGGATGAACTAAGTCTTTGCAAGAATGAAATTTCTTAAGTTTATTCCAGTTGTAATGACGAAAGTCAAAATAAGAATAATGATTAAACTACAAAATAATAGGAAACCTGGAGTTTCGTGGGATATAATGCCGACTGATCTTCATAAACGTGTGCTTAATCTATAACAAATATCAATCCATCAGCTAACAATGGAGACACTATCGATGAACCAAAATTATGGAATTGCCAGTTGAACAAACGACTGACTTAATACCACCAAGCATTGATTAAGAAAATTGGTTTAAAGCTACGTCTGTTGACTGGGCAACAAAACTGAAACCGTTCAAATTCGTATAACAATACGCACTGACAAAGCAACGTTTAAATGCGCTTAAAGCCATCAGTAGAAATGCAGACATAAAAATACTACACGCTGAAAAATGTAAGAGCGTTGCTAAAATGGAAGAATCCGACAATATATAAAAGATGAACAACGTGGCGTATATGAATAAAAAATCACGCGTATAGAGAATAAATCAGATAATATAGACAAAATTAGGCGAAATAATAAATAAAATGAGGATCTTAACATATACACCAGCAATGTACGAATTACCAAAAACACACCAAAAACGGTTTTCCAATAAGAATAATATTATCAGTGGTCAATTCTCCGTTTCTTGCCTACCTTAAATGGTTATATCGAATGATGGAATCATTGCGCAAATTTCTAAGTAAATATTTGGTTGTCCATTCTTCTGAGCTTATTAACAGGATTCAATTTAGAAATGGTTAAAAAATATTATTGTTTTTGATGTTACGTTTTTGTTAAAAAATTTCAAAACTGAAGAAACAATTTGCATTATATTTCAAACGGTAAATCAAAACAATTTAACCTCTCCAATGCCAGGTCATACTCTACGCAAGCTAATCTTACTAGTGCTGGCTGAGAATTTTCTAGACCATCTTCAGAACACGTTAAAGAGTGTCCTAAGTAAATGTACCCAATGTATACGGTATGTTGATAATATTATTCTTGACCTTAATAACAGGTCGCAATCAAGAACATTGCTACAAAGTTTCAATAAATCGTATAAGAATATTTGTTTCAAGTCAGAGCATGAGAGCGTTGATCGTCTGCATTTCTGAGATGTACTACCCAAGGAAGATACTAATGGTAAATTGAACAAAACAATTAGCCATAAACTAACCTGGTCTACACGGTAACTGTATTACAGCAGTTTCATGCGTTTTCAATATGTATCATCAAAAGTACGCAGTTGTTTTAAGGGAATTGACAGATTGGTTAGTCCAGACTCAAAAGGTAAGGATTATACTAAAGCAATAAACGATTCGACGTCTAATGGCTATGCTAGGCAATTAATGAAGTCAATTAATAAAAATGGAAGTCAAATGAAGCAGACGTATTTGGGGCCGGAAGAGAAGGCTGTTTACCTGAAAGTCCGATTTAAAGTGGATGCAGCTTCCCGAATAGCACGAAAGAAAGTTGCAGCTAAACTACGAGTGTTATTTAAGCTAACACATTTTCCCTTACAAGAAATTAATGAGAAAATATTGTTACTGTCGACCTAAAACATTATTTATCGATATAAATACGCAAGTTCTCGATCAATTTACGTAAGTTGTTTGACCAGACGTTTTAATAATAGAATGAGAAAATTTGCAATTATAACGTCTGTTTTAAATTAAATGGTGTATGCATGTCTGCAATTGCATAACATATCGTTGAAAAGACATGTATGTCCTCCAAACGTAACATTTAAAATAAACACTAAATGCAATAACACATATATTCAAGCCACATACGAATACTGATGGATAAACAAATTGCAGTCAGATTTACGCAAGACGAAAAAGCATGTTCGGGCATTGAGCTTGAAATGTAAATGATGCTCAAAATTGATTTGTTGTTCCTTTACCTCAAACCATCTCCAAGTTTACATTTTCTATTTTGTTTGGCCTCTCAAAATATATACAAATAGATGATCATTTGTAGATAATAGAGAAAAATGTGAGAAAGAAACGAATCTTGTATCTTATAAAATTTATTTTTCTATTTACACATGGAAATGGTACTATGAACTTTATTGCGGCTCGCATTCCGCTAGAAGACTTATTGGATTTTGTCGTAGAATTAAATTATGGTATGCGTAGTGAATTATATGAGAATTACAAATAATTATTTTTTTGAACGAATAAAGGCAGCATACCCATAAATAGAATCCGTTAAGTTCCTGCTAATTTCTCTATAAAATGTATACATTTTTGACAGTTAAATGAAAATTGCAAGAAAAAAGATTTGGATTTTTTGTGCAATCAGCTGTTATAGCTAAGATAAGTCTCTTTTCGTGCATTAGTACCGAAAATTCCACAACCTAACAACAAATGAATAAATATGCTTTCCAATCATGAGGACTATATAACAATTTTGATAAATGGAATTTGGGGTGTAAAATCAGCAAAATTAAAATCTACATTACTAATTTATATTTAAGTAGATTGAAAAATTAGTTTGTGTTAAAGAATATTGGGTTAAAATGTAAAACCTGTAATGTAATATGCGCTTGTTAAATTACTTTAAACTCAGCCGATTAATTTCCGTTTATATATTTTATCAGTAATAATCTCTTGATTTTGACTTATCTAAATTAACGTTAATTATAGAACTTTTTAACAATACACAAAAAGATAGGAAATTTGGGGAAAAATTATTGATGCCAATTAAGCGCATGCTGTGAAATGATAAAAAAGAGGGTTTTGAGTTTATCATAATTCTTTAAAAATTATTTAATAAAATAGCTTAGGTTTTGGTTTAAAAAGCCTGTTCCCTAATCAGAGACAGTTAAGTAGCTGAATCATTTATTGAAAAGGAGTTAAGTCGACGCATAATTCATTCGAAACGAAGTAAACATAAAAATAAGAGTAATATTTAATGATACAAAAAGTATTAGGATGCACAATAAACTATATGGTTAACTAAATTTCAAGTGAATATTTAGGAAATGGAATTAATTAATAATTAATACGCGGGAGGTGATAAAAAGGTTTGGATCGTGATATAGACACCTAACACACTATGTACATACATTTGTCAGTAGAAATTAAGCATTGTACATTGTGGAATTCATTCATCCAGTAGCCCAGTTTAGTCCTTATTAATAACTCATCACGTACTAGCCAGATTTTGCCAAGACGTTCCCAATACGGACGAAACTCGTCTACTGGATGATCGCCTTTTCCACACTATACAATGCTTAGTTTATATTGACAAATGTATGTACATAATGTATCTGGTGTTTATATCAGGATTGAAACCTTGAATAAATTAATCAATAAATGTGTTATAAATGATTAAAATTTAATAAAACCAAAGTAGGGCTGTGCAAATAAAACAAAATGGGATGCAAAATTCGAAAGGCAATACTAATTACAATGTACCGTACAAAATAATTGCTAATGGTAACTGTAATTTTCATTTGTTATTCGAATGAGATACTGATGGCTTCTCTTTTAAACAATACGTAATTGCAGAAATAAAAAGAATTGAAACTTTCAATACCCGTAAACGGATAAAAGATGCTTAGAATGTTGATCAAGTTCAGTAGTATTCCTTTACAGTTAAACGTTCGTTTCGATATAACCCAACAAACTTAATTAGAAAAATTCGGTTGTTAGGACCTTGTTAATAACTTGATCTGCCTAAAGTAAACACCGATAACTTTTGGTGATAAATAAACTAAGTGGAATGAAACCAGCTCAGAAAACCTTGGAAAATCGATTAAAAAAATAATTCAATTATCGTATAACTTGCCTTTTTGCAAAGTTTCATTTCAAACAGACTTAATCTGTGACGTATTTCATCTTCACGTTGACCATCATCTGCCACATTCGTCTGCAGCTGCTTGGCATTATTTTCAAGAGTAGAAATGACGCCGACAGCTTTTGCTTCAACAAGAGTACTGTATTCGCTGGTTGCCTGATTTTGGGGCGTTAGTTCGATGCCTCGGTTAACATGGCTGCTGTATTAAATTCCAAAAAATATTAAAAACTTCAGGACTGTTACTGTTCTTCTTATGAAGAAAAAGAGATAAGTATTGACTTAAAATTTTTATTTCTCGACTTTGTATAAGTCAAAATACCATATTTTATTCAGTCAGCACAAAAGAATAGGGAAACTGCCTTCGGTTATACATACAGACGCGATTTTACTTTCCTTAGTTCTCAATAATTGAATACAAAATATCGATGAACAGAAATCAAAATTCAATTTCCATAATGTTTTCGGGTGGCTGTACAATTACTTACACCTAAAATAATTTACGAAAATATGGTGACAGTTGATCCTCGTAAGATATAAATGATGAAAGTATGTTTATGTCACTCATATATGAAAATCAAATAAACGACACAAATTTATTCAACACGTGGAAATTTAATCAATCGCCACATTTGTTAACGGGCACTGCATAATTAAATAATATACGAATGTAGTGAAGCCTTCGTAGATGTCTGTCTCGTCACTGTATTGTAAATATATAACCGACATACCAAACCAGTACAGAATACGTTTCCTCATTAAGTTTATTGGTCGCAGATCAGCTTAGTAAAGCATTAAATATAGTAATCCAGCCAAATCGCTGCTAGTCTATTGGCTGTCATGCTCTAATGACTGGCAAAGAATATAAAAACTAGTATTTGCACGGAAATGACGGTATTTTACCTTTCTTATGACATCTTCATAAAAATATAGGATTTGCGTTCAATTAAATTCAGTAAACTTTATTTAAACACGCTTTGCGGCGAGTATTGACAGATTTAGTTAGGGTATAACTGAAAGTTATTTGCATAAAGCAGCTGGGTAGCTAAGTGATTAGAGCCACAGATTCTGAGGCATACGCACCCAGGTTCGAGAGCTGTCCGTGGCAAATTCTGGGCAGTACGTAACTATTTCCAAAGAAGAACGAAACTGGTCTACCGGATAAATTGCTTTTTCTACATTATTATGTACATTATAACTATGTTTAAATGACGCAGGTGTTATTCATTTCGATTCGCAATGTTTAAGGTTGAGCTAATGATTATTTTGCCTTATGTGAATGATCAGTGAATGTTTCAATATAACAAAATAGCATTGTTTATTACAGTTTAATTTGAATTTTTGTATGTTAAGACATGGTCTATCAAATAATCATTTTTTAAAGGCGTTGTCTTGTATGTATCTATGCGATCATATGAAATAAACCTAATGCAAATAATTAGCAATCACTGAAATTTGACGAAACAGCAGTTACTTATGTTGACAAGGCAACTAGCAACCATAACGAATATTTAACGTATATATTTTACGCAAAAGGTCATTGTTAACATTTCTTTCAAACAAGCAATTAATGCGCGCGTAGTTTTAAACCTTGTCTGCTGGCAAGAAATAAGCATCAATACCAGTGTATCTAAACAGTCGTAGAGCATAACCAAGCTACCGTCATTCACACGTTTCGTTCATCCATGATGATTTTGTCGCGTGGATATTTTAAATTTTTCCCTTTCTATGGGATTTAGTTCAATAAATACTTTATAAGTTTTATTATTACTACTACTACTACAACTTCTACTACAACTACTACTACTACTACTACTACTACTACAAAAACTACTATTAATAATACTACTACTAATGCTACTTATACTACTAGTACTACTACTAATACGAGAAGTAGTAGTAGTAGTAGTAGTAGTAGTACCACTACTACTAATACTATTACTACTACTACTACTACTACTAATAATAATAATAATAATAATACTACTAATAATACTAATACTACTACTACTATTACAACAACAACTAATACTACTACTACTATTACAACAACAACTAATACTACTACTACAACTACTACTGATTCTATATATAACAGTTAAATACTGTTTGTTGCGAGAACTAATATATATGCAAGTATGTATTAGGTGTTGCGAACCTAGTAACAAATTAGTTCAGTTGTGACCAGAAGGATAAATACAGATGAGGTATATTATAATCATTCGTTCTTGGTGCTTACTGGCGTCTGATCAGAGGAGTTATATTCTCAACTCACTATATTTGGTCAAGAATGTAGGATAATAGGACGGTTTACACATTCGTCTAGAAGATTGTACCGTCCTATTATCCCACATTCTTGACCAAAATATATAGTGTTTAAAGGGCGTAATACCGGCTCCAACTAATGAGTCGCCAGTAAGCACGAAACGAATTTGCATGAGATTATACATTCCGTTCATGCTGCCTTTGGTTTATCCTTCTGGTCACAACTGAACTAATTTGTTACTAGGTTCGCAACACCTAATACATGCTTACTACCGATTCTACCAAAATTGATACTATTATTATTATTATTATTATTATTATTATTATTATTATTATTATTATTATTGTTTCTATTAGTAGTTGTAGTACCTGCAGTAGTATTATCAACCATTATATTGTTTTTTTGTATTCTAAATTTAATGTGTTATTTTCCAGATAATTCCTAATAAAAGTTTTAGCAACGTTTTATTACTTACAGAGCTTCTTTAACGAAATTATCTCATCAGTTTGATGTTTGACATACGATTAAAGAAATGCATTCATAATATACTTAGTATACAGTTATAAAAATGTAGCCTCATCAATAAATCTAAGCAGCGTTTGAATAATGTAAAGATTAAAATGTTATGCTTTTAGCAATAAATACGTAAAAATAATTACTTTTTATTTTATTTTACTGCAATTGTTGTGCCGTTGTCGACAGAAAGTCATAAGTTGATATATAAATGACAAATGTGTGTCGCGCGCGGCAGGGTAGCTCAGTTTATAGAATCAAAGACTGTGTAGTAGACGTGCCTACGTTCGAGCTTTTAAAGTAGCAGATTCTGCACAACTTGTGAATTGTTTTCAGTAAAGGCGAAATACTGCTATTGGATTTATTGCCTTTTCTCCATTATACAATGCGTAGTTTATACTGTCAAATGTATGAGACAGGTGTTTTCATCAAGATCACAAACTTGATTTAAATAATATTTACCAACGCCTGTGCAACCAATGCTCAATTAATATTTGTAATGTGTTCGATATCACATTAAGTAACTGAATGAAAATTTTACCATAAATTTGATTTTGGGGCTTGGTTTATTTTGCCCAGCATTGTTAAGATGAAAACAGAAATATAAGAAATGTTTATACTTTTTCGGAACAGAATATAAACGTAAGAATATAATAGTTTGCATGAAGCCAAAAATAAGCTACTATTGCAGCAGTATAATGTAAAGGACACCAAGGAATGATCACAGACAGATGATATTAAGAAAAATATTTGAAATATCTGCAGTATTTCGGCGACATTTTTAAAACTCTATCGTTAAAATAAAATTAATATGAAGTTTCAACCTGTTGCGTTATGATTTTGATCACAGATCATGATTAAATTTGCACGCTAATGCGAATGAAATCATGGTGGTTAATAACAACATGATTTTATTATAAACAGTTCAGAAATCGCGTTTTCACCCACAAACTGACCAGCTAGCTGATTTTTCTGGTGCTAAAGAAGTCCATTTAGAAACTTTGTATATCCGTCAATATAACCTCCGATTCTATAGGAGTTCACCTTTTCTGGCTATTGAATGAATAAGACGTTTATACATCGGCATTGATATTTAGTTATAATTGTTTACAGCTCTAAAATCAGATAGCCTTGAAATTTTTGTTTATGTTTTGCAATAACGAAATGCTGTAATCAGAAATATCCATTAACTGTAGGTATCACGTAAAATAGAATATTCGTCCAACTTGGCCCAGTACCGTGTTATAGCACATTTGTCCGGTTTTCTTTACTGCTTAATTTTAGTTTTTATATCATTTATTGTACATTTATATGCATGTTGCATAAATTGCGGGCTTTAGATCAATGCGAGGGTGTCTTGTAAACGTTTTAATGCATACAAAGAAACACTTTTTAAATCATTACAGGAACTCTTCTGCGACTGTAAATATCACTCGGATTTTAATGTATAATAAGCAGGTTAGTAATTATCATTTTAAAACATTAAAGTTTCAGTTTTAATACTTGTTCAGAAATATTATGCACGCTGTGTGAAAAACGCCGTTTTTTCTATTGAGAAAAATGACAAATATATTCATGTAAGATGAATCTGTGAAAATGATTTTAAATACGCCATCAAATAAGCAATGTACATTTTTGTATTAAACTTTTTATCATGCTTGTTAAAATTGATTTAATTTTCTTCATAAAATAAAATCAGTAATATGTCCATATGACTTACATTGGGTAAATCTTATCCCGAACTCGGCTATGCCGTCTGTCAAATTCTAGCTCTTTTCGTATTTGAACCATCATCTCTTGAATGGCTCTTTCTTCCTGTTTAACTTTGGCTGCCTCTTTTGCTGCTTTCTATAAAAATCGGTTATGTGAATAAAAATAAATCTAAATTGTTTATCTGTCCGGTATGATCTGTGAAATGTTGCTATCCTTATAAATCCATGCCTAAAATCAATACAACACGATTTATATGTTTAACTCAAATTAATTCATGATTAGTTTCAATAGCTTTTTAGCTCTGTATGCACGTATAAAATACACTTCATTCTTATAACCCTCTAGGTGAGGACTTTTAATTGCTTTATGTACATCGATATTATGGAAATAAAAGTATCATTAGCTATTTTGCCGTAATGCATGTCTCAAAACTAGGCTGATGCATTAAATAATTTGTGAACCATAAAACCCTTCTTATATGCAAAGATTATAACATACTTAAACACTACGTGAACGAAATGGTCAATTATAAATGATCTGCAACTTGGTAGCTTTATTTTAATAGCCAAACACGTATTTTCCAACCCCCCACTACACCCTCAATTTAATCATGGCGCTTATAGATCGCAAATTTTTTTCCCGGTTTGAAGAGAGTATATTTGGTGCAGCAACTAAAAAGTTTTTTTATGAAGAACGTTTTAAAGTTTTTTCAAATGTATTAATAACACATAACAAAAGATGAACTTATGAAGTGTCCTTCATTAGTGCCAGGGTCGAAGCAGTTTTAAAACAGAGAGCTTAGAAACATTTGCTAAATATATAATATGTTACATAATGCTTAGCGTGCTTAAGTAAAAATTATCTTCCACACTACAGAAATTTAGCTTACTTGGTTAATTATCTAAGAAAAAGCATTTAAATGGCATACAATTAAATAATCATAGATTACACGGGTGGGGATAGCATTTTTTTAAATCAAGTTTACAAGCCTGAAGTAAACACCAATCCCATCGTATTTAACAATTCCAAAAAAATAGCAAAACAACCGCCAGTCACACGTACTGACGCATTGCGACCTTTCATTATCATAATCAGTGGATGACGGAAACTGACTAGCTCGCAAAATTGATTTAGAGAATTGTTATTACCACCCACACAATCGAGGATTTTTTAAATGTATAACTTAATTACATGTTGAAAAAGCTGCAGATTGCTAACATTTGTGACTGCGTGGAAATTCTGCAAACCACAGTTCCAGTCGAGTACAATGTATGCGAGACTGCTAGAGGTGAGAGCCGCATATCTAATTTTAGCTATATTTATATATATATATATATATATATATATATATATATATATATATATATATATATATATATAGGCATTGAGGTTTGACCCACGTTAGTCAATTTGCCGTCGTACTCTGAGAAGGTCGAAATGTGTCAATACTTGTTACTGACTGTAGTTTTGCCATTTTTTTCGACGACTGGCTAAAAACAATATGAATGGTGTTTTAATGCTTTAAATCAAGTTTGCGAGCTTGAAGTAAACACCAATCCCACTGTATTTAACCAGTCGTTGAACAACATAACAAAACTACCGCAACGCACTACGCGGCTGGCGGTAGTTTTGTTATGTTGTTCGACGACTGGTTAAATACAATGGGGTTGGTGCTTACTTCAAGCTCGCAAACTTGACTTAAAGCATTGTTACCACCACCCGCGCAATCAATTATTGTTAAACTGATTGGTGTTTACTGTAAGCCTTCAAACTTGATTTAAAGACGTTTACCATTACCCGTGCAATCATTGATTGTTTAATTGTATTACCTACATATATGTGGCGAAAGCTGCAAAAAGTTAATGTTCGTGACTGCATAGAAATTGTGCAGCCGACATTTCCAGTCAAGTTCAATGTATGCAAGACTGCTAGAGGTGAGAGCTGCATATCTAATATTGCTAATTATATATATGTTTTGTGGTTTGACCTTCGTTAGTTAGTTTACCGTCGTACTCTGCTGATGAAAATATAAGGTCGAAATGCGTCAATACTTGTAACTAACGGTAGTTTTGCTATGTTTTTCGACGAATGGTTAAATACAACGACATTTTTTTATTTCAATGCTGGCAATCATGATTTAAGGAATATAAAAATCGTTTTCCAAACAAGGAATTTATTATTCTTTAAATCAAATTTGCGAGCTTGAAGTAAACACCAATCCCATTGTATTTAACCAGTCGTCGAACAACTTAACAAAACTACCGCCAGCCGACGACTGGATAAATACAATGGGATTGGTGTTTACTTCAAGCTGGCAAACTTCATATAAAGTTTTGTTACCACCACCCGCGCAATCAATTATTATTTAAGGTATTTATTAAGCGATTCATTGACAAATATTTAACACAAATGTTTGAAAAATTCTGATGATAAAGAAGATAGGTTGGGGATAATTTTTGGCATTTTTTACTATAAAGAAAAATCAGAAAAATAATTTGGATTCAAAATTGCGCCATGCCTCTTATTACAAAAGAATACTTTAGCTAACGAGTGTTAATTGATCTTTAGCCAGTTTTTACAAGAGATAATATTACGAACAACTAAACGTGCATTTTTGCATGCATGTTGCTAACTACATCAAATTATTTTCAATTTAAACAAGTTAATTTTACAAGTTTTGTCAAAGATACTTGTAAATGTTATGGATTACTATCATCGCGAAATAGCACGCACTTGGAAAAATAATTATTAACGAGTATCTAGTGGCAACCAGAGTTCAGAATATAGACCTAGTTCACTCTGCCATACAGAATTTGGCCCACGGAAGCCCACTGCATGGTAGACAAAATATTCGTTTATATTAAAATAAAGTTCATATTTTGATTTGTTTCAATGAAACCAATTCAGGTCGAAAAAATTAGTTGTCATAATAGTTATATATTATTCGAAGCTACATGCTAATATATACGAAAGTTCGTATTAGGTATTGCACATCTTGTAAAAACTTAGATTAAATAGAACGAGAAAGAATAAACAAAAAGCAGCATGAAGAATATTTTTAACTCATAAACACATGCGTTTCGTGCTTGCTTGCGGTACATTAGTAGGAGTCTGTACTACGCCCATTACCCACTATATATTTGGTCAAGAAATATCGAACTGGTGGATGATAAAATCTAATATACGAATGCGCATTCACGTATTATTGGAGCTAACTTTATATAAGGACTTCACCATTGCGACGTCAAAGATATCTCACTATATATAATATATACCGAAACTGTAAAGGGAACCAACGTAATAGATTTCGCGATAAGCTGAATTCCCCCAAAATTTAAATTTACAGCCAAATCGTAATAACTGCTACTCCAGCAAATCCATACACCGACTACTTAATTGCATATATATATATATATATATATATATATATATATATATATATATATATATATATATATATCAGCTCCCGCAAATAAAGATTAAATAACTATTATATATTTAATTGAATGATGTCATGATTACCGTGAAATGAAATAGCTGATGTCGATAAAAGCCAGTGTACGGATTTTCTGGAAAAACGAATTTTAATACTGGGTTCGAATTCTCAATTTTAGTGAAATTTATCCTATCTCGAAAATAATTCTGTTAATTTCCGGGCACAACCTCGGTATATATATATATATATATATATATATATATATATATATATATATATAACGAGTTGGACTGAAGTTGCATTATCGAGATCTCTATATGAAGTTAGCTCCATCACTGCTCGAATACACATTCCTATATGAGATTTTAACTTCCAACAGACTAACGTTTCATGACCAAATATATATTTGGTATAGGTCCTAGTATCGGCTCTTACTGATGATTCGCAGTGAACACGCAACAATTGCACACGTGAGATTATAACTTTAGTTCATGCTCGTTTTGGTACATCCTTCTGTTCCTATTTGTACTAATCGTTTACTAGGTACCTAATACCTATTACAAACTTGAATATAAATGGAAGTCACTTCAAGAAAGAATATGGATATTAAAAGGGACTGCATATCTGCTATAAATAAAATGATACAATCATCAACCTTTTCGCGAAACTCAGTAGACTAACTAACCAATTGTATTCGGTTTTCAAGTAGAGCGTTCTGAGGATATTTGTGGTAATATATTTATACTCACGCAACTACTAAAATATACTTTCTTCCTATTTCTTCAAATAAAACGAATGACCAATCACAGTTCTAAAATATAATTGGAACAAATAAAGACATATTTTTTAAAGAAAAAGGAATTATAATGATACATTGATAAGTAATAAAATGGGTATTAGATGGAAAACGGATTCTCATATATCTGTTCTATAAAATTTAACGAAGTACATTGTAAACACCTTTAATTAGTACATCTAGCATCTATCTAATTCACAAGTCAAGCACATACACCCAAATATGCCCACAAAATAAAAACAGGACTGTAAATGTCCTCAATGAACAAGGACACAACTAAAGCATCTAATCCTACCCGTTGCGCTTTTGCTCCCGCTATATTTTCCGCTTCTTTTTTAAGAATTGCTTGTCGCTCTTTCTCCACTTGCTTTCGACGTCTTTCTTCACGTAATTCACGAAGAACTTCCTGGCGGGCCTCCATTCGCATTTGAATATCCGAAACACCAGTGAAATGTTCGTCTTGAGGTTTACTCAATTTATTTTTAACACCATTGTTTAGCAATTGATGGACTCTTGATAGAGGTTTGCGAGTGGTAAAATGTCCAATTTCCTTTGGATTTTAAAATAACAAACTTTAAATCAATAATGGTTGATAAAAATCAATTGAATGCCTTATAGCTACACTCTTTGTTTAATGGTCGTAGACGTATGGTTAATACACAATTATTCGCAAAATGTTTTCGCGCCAGAAACTTAATTCGTTTTCAAACAAAATATATACATTTAATTATAAAATATAGGAAAAGGTGAATTATTTAAATACTCACGATAGTTAGGTCTAGTTAATTTTCAGGAAGAATGTTTTAAACATGCGTATTTTGCTTACAACGTCCTCATAAGGAAGTGTCGACACTACACACTTAACTAACTAAAACATTTGCCAGAATTAGACAAGTAAACTATGCAATCACTCAAATATAAAAACTTATGCAAAAAAATTAAAGCTTTATCAATAGCTTCACATTTTTAAAATATTTTTACATTTTTTGCTATTTCTGATATCATTCGTTTGACTATACAAGATTAAAGCAGTATTGGTTGTTAGTAAGTAACATATATGTAAGTGCAAATAAAGTGCGTTGTTCACATTATTTAACTATGCCTTATTAGGCCATGAGGACTCAGTACTACCAAATATATGTACAAATTGACAGAAACTTATTGTGGCATTCGAAATTCAAAAACGAATCTTGGTGTCAATTACCATAATCAAGGTTGTGATCTTAATATAAGCACCTGACCCATTAATTACTTACATATGTCAATATAAACTTAGTATAGTATAGTGTACAAAAGGCAATTCATCCAGTAGACTGGTTTCGTCCTTATGAGGAACTCATCATGTACTGGCCAGAATTTGCCACGGACAGGGCTCGAACCTGGGCACGTCTGCTTCGAACCACCTTGCCACACACTACACTACACACAATTTTCAGTTATATACTAACTATTGTAACTCGGTTAGTCTATTTTTCCTTTATGTGCAGCTCATATGGCATCCATTTAGACCCAAAAATTCTAACTAACCATCCCAAATATGTCATTACTAAACAGACACCACAATACATGGGCAAGCTATATTGGAGTGAACATTTATATAATTAAACGAACATTGGTTGCGCGCGCGGTGATAAAAATTATTATAATCAAGGTTGCGGTCTTGATATAAGCACCTGACCCATTTATTACTTACATATGTCAGTATAAACTAAGAATTGTATAGTATAGAAAAGGCAGGGTGGTTCGGCGGTACGAGCACCGGATTCCAAAGTAGACGTGTCCAGGTTCGAACCCTGCCCGCGGCAAATTCTGGCCAGTACATGATGAGTTCCCAATAATGGCGAAACCGGTCTACTGGATGAATTGTTATCAATTGTTGGTAAGGCGGCAAAACTTTGTATTGAACAACTAAAAGATAACTATGTCAATCTTTATTTTTCTACCGTTCCTAGTACAATGTTTGCATGGTGAGTAATAGATGCCAACGGAAAAACCAGTTGCAGCTTCATTATTTAGATTTTAACGAATTAAAAGATTTTACGCTGCAAATACCGATGTGGTTTACGACAACTTTACTTGTACGACTGGTTAGTGCCCATCGGTACCTAGGCAAAATCGCCATTAATTTAGTGTATATTTTAAAGAAAATTCTATCTATTTAACCACGATTTAATCCAAACTGGACAACTTCTCAGTATATAGTTTTGAACAACCAGCGAACTACAGAAGAATAAAAATACGCATAATAGCCAATTTCTTTAATAAGTGGTCAGCCAAATTTGAGTAATTACTTTGATTTAGAATACTTAAAGCTATTGAGCATAAGCGTAAACTTACCATGGGATACGGATCCAGGTTTAATTATATGTAACACGAAAAAGCATATTCTGTTATTTTACATTTCTTAAGGGCAAAGTAGAAAATTTATCGTAAGCAAATCTCTAATTATGGAAACTAAGCGAATCTAACCGCTGCTCAAATGACTTATCATTTACGTTATGTTTCTTCGAAATAAAAATCATCTACAAGCCCACTGTTCCTTACTTGTTGAGAAAAATGTTGGTAGCAGCCCGGAAAGTCCGTGAGATTATAATCGGTTAAATTTGCTTAGTATCCAAATTTTTTCACATAATGTCATTCGAACAATAATTGTGTTATTTCAAATAATTTATTACTTTAGGACTGAATATAAACTTGTTATTAGATATTCGACATATTTTGTTATTTTCGACATCATCACCAAGAATTTCGTATTATTAAAGGGCATCTGAAATATTTTTCTTTAAAACAATTTAAAGCCGCCAGCTCTTATGAATCACATAATAAGCAGAAAGACACAATAAAAGCCCATAATTGTAATTCATAAAACATAATCTTGAAATATATAAATATTAAATAATTTTAAATAATTTTCAGGGTTAGATATAGGCAAACATAAAATGTACAATAAAATCTATTGCAAAAACTTGAGAATTAATAAAGGTAAAGGTATATTTATGCATTTAATAAAGATTTAGTAAGAATATATAATCAGTATGAATTTATGGTACACTACGACTTTCTAAGTTGTTACGCTTAGAGAACCTAAATAATAACAAGGAAAAAATGTTATACGCAATCTTCTTCGATGAAATGAACTGAGTAGCCTTCCAAGTTATGTTTAAAGCTTTACATTATAATAGCTAGTGAATAGTCAGTTTTTGTGAAAAGCAACCTACAGCAGACCCAAAAGTTCTTAAATACAAAGATTAAAATCATTAGGAATAATTTTTAAATGCCACACCGCATTTGCAGTTTTAACAATAACACAACCATTATAACGTGCCAGTTTTTCAGAAATAGTATAATTTTGATTACATTTTTTTTAAATTTTAATAGCTTAAAAGCCAGCATATGAGCATCATTATTAGAATTAAAATATAAATACCATTTTTTGGAAGGTTACTTGATTGTATTCCTCAGTCCCTCTGGCAGACAAACTCGGCAGCATTCTTTCTTTTCCGCAAGCAATGAAGTCCTTGTCATATAACTCCGCAAGTTTATCAGATATCGTGTTTTGTAACTTTATTCAAATATAAAAGCATAAGGCAAATTTTAATCTCATTGATAAAGTGCACAATAATTCATCGTCATTGCTATATGTAGATGTGATAACATAAAAATAAAACTAGCATCCCGATCTATCACATGACATGTAACAATAGAGGCCACGTCAAAAAATCATAATTGACCGAATCACTCCACTGGATCATATTTGCCAAAACTATAATCGTTATAGGACGAAGTAACAGCTCCTACTGATATGTCGTCAGTAAGAACGGAAAGAATGTGCACAGGAGATTACATTTTTCGTTAATGCTGACTTTAGTTCATTCTCCTGGTCCTATTTGAACTAACTTCTTACTTGGTGCGCAACATCTAATACAATCTTCAATATGTATTAGTTCTCTGCCAAAACAAACTACTCAATATTTAATTGAATGAAGTCATGTTTACTACGAGATGTGATAACCGATTTTCATCAAAGCCAGAGTGTATGGATTGGCTGGAGTGACAGGTGTACGGAAGGATTTAATTCTCATTTTTTTAAATTTAGCAGTCATGAAATCCACCGTGTCGAACCATGTATGGACTCGGAAACCATAGTTTTGGTAACCTTCACATGCTCGGTATTGATTTTGAAGTGGCTCTGTCGAAGAGTTTATATGGTGTTAGCTCCATTACTGCTTGAAAACACGTTTGTATAGGACGTAATACAGTCAAATTTTCCCACATTTCTTGATCAAATATATAGTGGGTACAGGGCGTAGTGGCGGCTCCTAATGATGTGTAAGCACGAAACTGATGTGTTCATGCTGATTTTGGTTTATTCTTCTGGTCCTATTTGAACCAATTTGTTACTAAGTCCGCACCACCTACTACGCAAATGCCATTAGAATATAAATGTTTTCCACAGTTTTAGTTGGATATTTTAAGTGTGGCTTTATCATGCGTAACTGACTATATATATTTAATCGGATCAAAAAAGTGATAGAGAGGAGTGTTGTGCTAGTAGAATAACGGAAAATTTACAAGAGATACGATTGAAGGACATAACATTACACTCAAACTTCAAAGTATGAATTTTAAAATAATAGGATTTTTTAATCGAAATCTAAATAGCCTTGATCTCAAGACCAAGATGAGAAGCAAAGACTTTTACCAACACCAATCTAAATACGTGCGCTTCTTGACTACTCACTAATGTTGAATTAGGAGGCTTGCAAGTTGCATAAGCATGCATCAATTAATGATATGCTTTTTTAAAGTTTCGATGATAATTAACTGACTTTACTTTACTTTGCTGTAGCTAGATTCGTGATGATGAAAGCTAAATTAGCATGTGTAGGCATACATTTTCTTCGAAATATTTTTTCAATAATAGTTTTCGGAAGCACTTCGTCTGTTGTTTGAAGTTTTTCTATTAACTTTTGCACAGCCAAGCGTGATCTTACAGGCGAAAAAATGTTGAATTTTCCAGGTTTCCTCTTAAAGACTGTTTATTTTTGGATCTGCTCAACAGACGATGGGTGGATCAGATTCAGAGTTCACCTTCCCCTTTCTCGTCACCCACCAATAGCTGACTTGCATTACTTACCTGTAACACCTGGAAAACGCTTTAATCAAGTAACTTTTTAACAGAGTAGGTTCGCCACGTGCAGACGAGTAGCTGGAATTTGGTTTTCAGAGGATCTTTTAAGTGCCAGTTATAGAAATTATAAATGTATCTGTAGTTGACTCCTGAAAAATATAATGCTTTGCCAAACTTTTCAAATGATTATTAACCAGTGAACACTAAATAGGTGATTTTAAAATATTACCATTGTCCATTTAAAATATTTTATAACTTCTTGGAGCTAAATAAACGAGTCGACATACAAGAGCTCCGTGTAAAGATATTTTCATGCAACAAGAGTTAAGATAATAATATTTAAGCCGTATGTACATTCTTCATACAAAAATAACATCATATGATGTAAAAATCATAGACTCAGGTATCTAGAGTTATGGTTTCCTCTGCATGCAGAATGTTTAGCTGATGCGACAATGATGAGCAAGACTAGAATGATTATTGCTGAAGATACAGTAGGAAAGTGTGCCTAATCAAAGTTAATCATTTACATGAAGTAAAAAAGCAAGTACTAGAGATTCTATAATTTCTAATTTTTGAGTCAATTTCTCCTTTCCGTGTCATTTAAAAACATGCCATTTTGACTGAATTCGGTTCTAGTTGGTCTTCCAAACACAAATAAATTAACGAAAATCAGTTATTTTAAACTGTGCTTTACATCGGCTTCTTCATCAATGTTCAAACTTTCAGTCCGCATTTGATCATTAATTCGGTCAATCAGATGATCCCAGTCTTTTTTAAATTCCAGTCTAGTTGGAATATCACTGGATACATATTCTTCACTTGTAGAAATTAAATTGTCATAGCAACCGCCTAATGTCCGTTCCGAATTCCATTGTTGAAGTAGTAATCGCGCCTCCCGAATTTCATCTTCGTTGAAATATTTTTGCATTATTTGGAATTTTCCTCTTGTGGTCATTCTGTAATTCTGTTAAGATAAAAATTGAGAGTATAGTTTTTATTAAGAAGAGAATACACATAAAATGAATGCATAAAAAACGCAAATATGAACAGATTTTTTAACTATAAGAAATAACAAGTTTAAAACTGTAAAAAAAATTTATTTAAAGTGTTTCAGGTGTTTTTAGGACATAGTTTACATTCAAAAATATAGATTTTCGTTTCCTTAATACAAAATAGAAAAATAAACTCGGCTAATGGAATAACCTCAAAAGGAATTCTACAAAAAATCTTAATTTATGTGCGTTACTTTTTCCCATGTGTTGAATGAGAAAAATGCTTATTTTCAATATTCCACACTCTATAACCAACGGCTCTTTCTAGAATATTTCTGAGCAGTAATAAACGTGGTATATTTATGTCGTTGAGCAAGAAAAATTGAAGATAACTGCATTTAATCTATTCACTAAGGATTAAATTTAGCAATTAATTTGATTATCGGTAACAACTTTTAGTGGACTGTACTTGATATAGGTCGTAAATCTTTTTATTTAAAAGCCCAATATTTTACGGAGTACACAACATTTGTAGAATAGGTCATGTCGAATATCGCAATTTAACCGCGATGTTGAATTACAAAGATAATTGAACTAAAATATTCACAGTTCTTACCATATACTGAATTCTGATTAATTCCAAAGATAATTGAACTAAATTATTCACAGTTCTTACCACATATTGATTAATTCTGTTTCGTAAGAATTTTGCATTGTTTAAAGCATTTTAAAATATGATGTTTTATTTAACACAGAGCCTATGCAACAAGTTTAGATAAAGTACAAATCACTGGTCGATAGCCAAAAATTAAATGTATTGCACGGAAGGACACATTTTGGATAAATAGCAAAAGTGTTGGTCTTTTTGGTTTGTGAACGTTCTTTTTCCACGATAAATTAAAGAATAATTGAAGAAGAGAATTCTCCAACACCATTTATAAATTTATTGACTAAAATTTCATAAGAAAATTAGATAGATATTATTATTTTGTTCTAAGAAACTAGCCTGATTAGAAAATAGATTATTAGATATGTTAGTGTGCATATGAAAGATACAAAGAACTGGGTCATTTGAAATGTATTCTTAAACTTTTAACTTCGAATATATTCAGGTAACACCACACACCAAATAATTTAAAAAAATAGGCGAGATATATAACACGTACAGATAAAGAAGAATCAACAATCAATCTTTTAAATTCTTTAAATCAAGTTTGGTACTTCATATAAACGCCATTCACATTTTTTTCAACCAATCGTACGACATCGAAAATCTACCTACGCGTTTCGATCGCCTATGCTCCTCGAAATAGCACGACGGCGAACTGACTAACAATGATTAAACCGAAATAATTATTTAAGTTATGGAAAATTAGGTACTCAACTCTTATTATTAGTAGTTACATGCAAGTCGTAATTGACAAGTAATGTTGGCTGCACAATTTCAATACAATAAAAGTAACATTTTTGCTTATGCCACAAAAGTATTAGTATCTATCTATGATTGTTCAATTATCAATTAATGTGTTGAAATGCCTATAAATTGGGCAGCTGACATTTACAGTCAAGTAAAATATGGGCAAAATCAATAGAGGTTAGCACCGCATATCTGACTTTCCACCCCATTTACGTATTCATTATGGTTTGATCCGCGTTCTTCAGTTTGGCGTCGTACTCTGTTGATAAACGTAGAAGGCCGAAAAGCGTCAGTGAATGTGATTAATTTCTATTGAATTCTCGTTCACATCGTATTTGACTAGCAATATCAACTACCATTACATTCTGTCCTTAAAAATGAAACACCAACCTATTGAGAAAATAATTGTTGAATCCAAACAGTAAGGAAGTATTTTGCTGTCATATACCAAAAATTTAAAAAGACGATTAACTAAGTTCGTTTATTAGACGGAATTCCTCCTTATTTGACCCTCAACTTTAGTTGACATAATTGATGGTGCAACTTACCTATCACGAAAGTGTGCGATTCACGGTCTTATGAATTATCTTTGCCGACACATTACGTGTAGTTTACGGCATTATTTTCCCTTAAAATCCAAGTCAAAATTCCTTTTATTTTGCAGAATCAACTAGCCATTCATTGTCTGTCATTATAAGATAAATGTAACGCCATCTGGGAAAGCGATATTCATTTTGATTATAAAAACTGGATTTGATTATATACAGGCTTTCAGTATAAACAAAATTTGGCATGGGATAGAAAATTCAATTCACATATCAGAATGGTTGCCTCCTAATTAGGCTGTCAGAAATGACGCTATCGGTATTCTTACTCAGAACAATTGAGGCAAATGCATGGAAATCATTCGCTCCGCCACCCAAGCCACACATTGCACAGGTTGGAATACACACGTTATCATTCTAGACATATTTATGTGAATGCAAGTATGTATTAGGTGTTGCGAACCTAGTAACAAATTAGTTCATTTGTGACCAGAAGGATAAACCAAAGGCAGCATGAACGGAAAGTATAATCTCATGCACATTCGTTTCGTGCTTACTGGCGACTCATCAGTAGGAGTCGGTATTACGCCCTTTAACCACTATATAATTAGGTGAGGAATGTGGGATAATAGGACGGTACAATCTCCTAGACGAATGTGTTTATTTTTGTGAATTTCAACCAGATAGATATAAAGCTTCACACAAACTGGGATTCAGATGAAGCAACACAACCAATGTCAATTATATTTGAATCGATATAAATTATAGCAGCAAATGTGATGTTTCGTGGTACAGAAAAGTTTTATTCGCCCAGACATACGTCCGTAATCTGTAATATTTTTCTGAAGAAGAAATAAATTATTGTGAAGATTGGTTAGTTAACATAGGTACTTCAGATTAGATGCTCAATCTGATCGTTTTAATTTATTCTGTTAAAGCCTAAATAAAGTTTCTTAATTGCATAATTAAAAAAATTACTATTAACCGCAGAAACAAAATTTTGTTGTTGTTGTTGTTGTTATTAAAGGAAGATAAAATTACGTCAAGGAGAATGTAAGAGTTTATGATCCGCATATGATTTTAATAAATGTAGGCCAAACAATTTGTCATAACTTACTCAAAACTACATGCAAACGAAAATATTTATATTTCTAAGAAGAGCAATTTATACAAAAATTGAAAATTTAGATTTTAAAATCAGTTTAATATTCTTTAATTAATAATTTTATTATTATCATGAAAATCATCATCATCATCATCATCATCATTATTATTATTATTATTATTATTATTATTATTATTATTATATATATATTAATATCATCATCGTCATCATCATCATTTTTTTAAATTATTATTATCATTATTAATATTGTTATTCGTATTCTTCTTATTATTATTATTATGAACATTAATATTATTAATTTATTAAGTGGCAATACTTCATCTACTTCTATAACGCAATATTACGCCAATGTACTAATGCTTCACGGCCGCAAACCCAAACATTTATAGTTATGTATGGATGGTAAATGAATAATATGTTGACTGTTCCTAATATTGGATTCAGACTTTGTCAGACTGATATTATTATATTCCTAATGCTTACTTCAGCTAAAATACTAATGAAGATTATGACTAAAATAATCTAAGAATCAATATGTCGAAATAATTTTTGTTCACAAAAATGTACTCCAGGACATAAATTAATAAATGAAAATGTAAGATTTTACAATGGTTTCTAAGCTCCATCTACATTATTTATCTATAAAGATGGAAACCTTGCATGATGATTTAATCAAAAAGGAAAAATACGAAAAAATTAGTATTAGCCCTTCAAGTTTGATTTCCAGAAAAACTCGAATAATTAATTCTACAATCCACCCAATCCGTCTTAATAGTTTTTTTTAAAAAAAACATGTTTTCATTCTTAAGATGCATTATCCTATACAACTGAATGACAAACTATATAAGCAGCCATACCACGGATACTTTCTGAAATTTTCATATACAAAAGCATTCTTTATTTATTTGGACAATATCACACAAGCGTGACTAAAAAATCCAATTCAGGCATTCACAAATAATAATCGCATAAGCTTATCTTTACTAGCAAATAACGAATAAGAATATACTAACGCTTTAATTTCATCTTATACGCTAGAGTTATAAAATACAATACTAGTGCAAAAATTCATCGATATATCTTATGATATTTTATCATAATCAACAGCAATGCATGTGGGATAATTATTCTTAAAATATACAAAGATAGGACCTTAAAATCTCATTTAAAATTGCACAGTAGCGCGTTCGCTCCATCTTGTCAACTTACTTACCGGATAAATTAACAAAATGTAATTTTGTTGAAATATAAAAAATAACCACATAAAAATGAGCAAAAAAATATATCAATCTTAAATGTTGCAAAAGAAGAAAGGTACCTAAGCCCTGTTTGCATGGATCATACAAGCCATATAGTAATGTCAGTGCACGAACAATTTTAGTTTTGATTGTGCATTTCGGAACGAGGTCGACTAATTGCAATCTCTTCTAAATATGAAAGCATACTAACACACCTAGCCTTAATTAAAATTTAAAAGCTCTTTGATGGCATGTCACATTTATCACAGGACAAAACATGTTTAATTATAGACATACTTACAAAACCAATATTATTTTGCATCAACCATGTTAATATGAGCTCCGACAAACGTGAATTGAATCTCACAAAATTTATTGGCCTTTAGTTACAACACCATACGAACATCAAAATATATACAAGTTGAAATGCACCAGTAGCACTTTAAATTTTTACCAAAAACCAAAACTCCTAGTGAGTTAAAATATTTAAGATAAATTGCTAACCTTCCTGACATCTCTGAAGTTCCTGACACTATTATCTTTTAACTTACTTATCTGTTGTTTCCGCCTAAAGGCCGTCATTATCAAGATTTTACACATAATCGATAATTTACGAAACATATTATCATAATGCCAAATAAAATACACGATATTAAATCTATAAACAACGATGCAGTTGTAATGTGTCTAGAAATTTGCTTAGATCTGCTATTGTGAGTATTGTGTTGTTTATAATGGAACCGGAAATTAGGTTCCAAAACGTCGTCTGTCAACGAAGATTACATCGTACCTCATTTCCAGTGGTTAGTATAAACGATGTTGAAGCCTTCGGAAGAAAGGGACGAATCCGCGCCCAGCCAATATGAAGGCCAAATCGATGCAAACTTGTAAATGGGGATCAATCGGATCTTTGCGAAATTGATAGTGCAAAGCGACAACCCGCGAACGCAACTCGCGGAGAGTCAACGTATGTAGCTCGCACTGCACAAAAATGCTTCAAATCATATCTTTATTTAACCAATCATCCACCAACATGGTAAAACTACCGTCAGTCATACGTACTTTGCTATGTTGTTTGATGACTAGTTTAATAAAATGAGATTTGTGCTTACATCAAGCTCGCAAATTAAATTTGAATAATTGTTACCACCACCCGCGTAGCATTGCTTGTTTAATTTTATAACTCTTAACCAAGTTCAAGGACATCAAAAAAATATTGTATATTTTTACCTGATCCTTGTTTTGACAAACAAGTTATTGCATTCAGGTCTTCATTTCTCTTTTATTCCACAATTCATCATGTGTTGCAAAGATAAACTAATGAAGCCAGTGTTAAAAATAAGAACTGGTAACATTCACTTATTTGGTAAAATAAGGATCAGGTAATTCTGCGATATCCAGTATCGCACCAAGGCATCCATTTTAAATAGTATTGTACTATCTTGAACCTCCGGTATTATATGCTAAGATAAGCATAATATGTGTGTAGTTAAGTAGAAAACTAAAAGAGTCGTTGATATAAAATATTCCATCTTTAACCACCATGGCTTAGAGCAAAAGTATGTAAACAATAATCTAAACTCATGTAGAGGCTCCAAATTATTCAATTAATGAAAATCTCACTGACACCATGTTTGTTTCTGTATGAGTGTGGTGACAAGATTTCGGCCTCTTTCACTCAGGATATAAACCGAAAATTGATGAGACAGCCTTATCATCAAATTCTACTAGGCTATGTCTTGAGACAGCTTAAGTCATAAAAGTTAAATAATAATAATAATAATAATAATAATAATAATAATAATAATAATAATAAAAAAAGTAACAATAATAATACTAATATTAATAGATTTTTACTGATAATATTGAAAATGGAAATAATAATTATAATAGTAGTAGTATTATTACTCCTACTGCAGCAACAAATACTACTACGTAGAATAATAATAATAATAATAATAATAATAATAATAATAATAATAATAATAATAATAATAATAATAAAATAATAATAATAATAATAATAATAATAATAATAATAATAATAATAATAATAATAATAATAATAATAATAATAATATAATAATAATAATAATAATAATAATAATAATAATAATAATAATAATAATAATAATAATAATAATAATAATAATAATAATAATAATAATAATAATAATAATAATAATAATAATAATAATAATAATAATAATAATAATAATAATAATAATAATAATAATAATAATAATAATAATAATAATAATAATTAATAATTAATAATAATAATAATAATAATAATATAATAATAATAATAATAATAATAATAATAATAATAATAATAGGAAAAAAGAAGAACACTCGTTCAGAAAAAGCTCAATTAACTTTTTTTTATTTTGATATGCGAGCTTTAATAAAATTCATTGTACCCTTCCTGTGTGCAAAAACAAAAAGAAATTTTATCAGATATAAGAAAAATTTCTTTCGCATTGTCTTCTCAAATATCTACTAATGAACATATCTTTATATATAAATTGGAAAGCAAAACAAGACAGAAATATGTGAACATAGAGAGAGTGTGAAAAACGGAAACCAATCAAATTGCGTGCGTCACATCCAGTTCAAGCTCAATGCTTGTACGTGCTTCTTCTGCTTGCATAAATCCGGCTGCAATTTGTTTATCCATAAGGCTTCGTATGTGGCTAGCTCCCTTTTGTTTTTGCATTTAGTAATTACTTTGAATGCTACGTCTGGAGAACATACGTGCGATGTTTCGATGATGTGTTGCGCAATGGCAGACGTGTATTCACCATTTGATTTAAAACAGGCGTTTAAGTTGCAATGTTCTCTCATTCGAGTAATTAACCGTCTGGTCGATCGGCCTACGTAAGTTGATCGACAACTTGCACATGTATATTGGTAAATAATATTTGATATCGACATTAACGGCTGTTTCTATTTGATTGCTGGTAAATGCAATTGTGTTACCCTAAATAACACTCTTTTGTATTGTTTTTTTTTTAATTTATCTCTAAGCTTAATTATTTTGTAACTTGCTCCTGGAGTAGAAGACGAAATTTACGCAAATAATGCTTTTTGAATTCTCACACTTGTGCAAACAACAAAATCAACATGAGACCATTTTATTATCTTTAACTCCACTCCCAGATTCAGTACAAATATCTATACTTTATTTAACTGTGAGATCTCTAAGGCCAAAATAAAGATCTCTTCGTGCAATTACCTGTTAACTATGGCTGCATATAATTGTTGCCTCGGCAACGTGACTCAATCCCCACAAACGAAAGTAAAATATAAATTTCAAATTACATAATAATTATGGAAGATAGTGACACCAGCATAGGAGGTGGTACTGCAATTTATCTACATTAAACGTTAAGCTTCTGCCCTATACAAACTCCCAAGCACAAACCTGAGTCTATCTTTATAAAAAGTTTAACTCAAGTGTTTTAATTACTGTCGGCATACATATATCGTGCACTTTCAACGGCCGTTCTAATCAACATGACATTGTCCAATAAATTGGAGAAAATTATAATAAACGATAACATTTTCAACTATAGAATAATTATGGGAGATTTTAGCTTCAACGAGTACCTACCCAATCGCTTATACTCTACTAATATTATTTTCAATACTTTAAGCCAATCTGGACTCATTCAAAAGTTGTCTAGCTAACCAGACAAGAACGCTAACTTGACTCTGTATTCACTACAAGTAGATGCGATCGTACAATCATGCAGAAATTTTTATCATAAAAACATTCAATGCAACCACAATTAGAGATCCCCCACAAAACTTAGACGTATATATTAATTGCTATTTGCACAAATAAGCAATATATTCATTAAAAACGCAAATAAATGACCATCAAACTATCTCAAACACACAAAACAAACAGTATTTAATACAAAACAGATGTACAAAGAATCAACAATGACACTTTCATCTCTCATCATTAATCATGCGTTATCAGTACGACAAAATTTTATAGACTAGCACATGTGCCTTCCATCCTTAAAAAGAACCCAAAATAAATAGACAATAAAAGTAAAGAATAAGAATTAAGATGTCGTACAAAAATAAAGATAAACATTTGCAAGAAAGTGAACACTCGACATGCATATTCTATAGTCCGAAAGGAAACCTATAACAACAGGAATTATATAAATAAGAATAGTAAGTTTATAAAGTTTTCAAATACGACTTTGTCAATTTGGCCAACGCCGGATATATTCACTCTTCATCCATTGTTATCCCAGTAAGAGCACCTAAACTTTCTAACGCTCAAAAATATCTCAGAAGATAAAATAGTTAAAGTCATGCAATCCATCAAATCTAAGCATAAAATGGGCCTATCTAGCGTATCTGTCAACATGTCCCTTAAGCCAGTAAACTCACAGAAGCTATTGACCTATAATAAAAACGACATTCTAATGTCCCAAAACACCACGGTTAAAATGCAGCGGATACATATTAAACGGTTACCAAAGAAGAAAACTCCTTGTGTGTTCTAAGATTTAAGCCCATTGGCTAACCTATCTTCACTCACTAACATCCTAGTCGATATCATCCATGACCTGATTGACCCGTTGTTTCAATTTAAAGATTTCTATAGACATTGTTATACTCGAAATCCATCATGTACGACAAACAAGATCACTTTGATAGATGGAATGCAATATATTCCACCGATGAACAACGACGCTAGTGTATTATTTCTCGCGATCTCTACGACTTTTGATACAATATCCAGACTCGCAAAGGTTAAGGAACGTTCCAACCTAAACATATGCACAAACACACTGTAAATCCGTGCGTCACATCCAGTTCACGCTGTAAATTAGTTTGAACTGGATATGACCACACAATTTGATTGGTTTCCGATTTTCACACTCTCTCCATGTGCACATATTTCTATCTTGTTTTGCTTTCCAATTTATATATAAACACTGTAATTCATTTTAAATACCTGTCACGAAAACAATCTTTCGTGAGACTAGACAGAATGTCATCTCTTCCGCTGTCCATCAATGCTGGAGTTCCACAGACTTCATAATTTGAACTTCTTTTCTTTAATATCGTAATCTTCTTAATAAGCTATGCCTCTAAACATAATAACATTATCGAATATGTAGATGATGCGACTCTAGTTTATCCAATCAACAAAAGAAATATAGCTCAATCGTTGTTAAATATTTAAATAGGCTTACAGAGCATCCTCTTTATACTAAAAAACCTAACACTTCAAATCAACAGATCTAAATGAATCTTCTTACAACTCACTGACGACATTCAACACCTTGCGGAAATCATTCCTCAAAGAGACACTAAAGCACCTAAGAATAATTCTTGCAAATAAATTATATCTAAAACAGCAAATCTCTCCCGTAGAACTCAAAGCCAAGCGTCTAATCAATTTTCTACCAAGGAAAACAAAGACAATTGAGGTTAGGCATATTATGCGAATATGGTGTCAACCCTGAAGATGGGACTGGAAATAAAATCCCTAAAGTTCGGCAAAAATTCAAAAAAAATTATTCAAAATCATTTCCGGAAAAGCAGTGTAATGACGGATTGAGAGTCACGGGACCTGTAAGAACCCATGAATCAACTAAAATAACAAGATGTGCACCTGTAAATATAAAGGAATCAAGATTTACCGATCTACGAATGCTATCAATTGTCCCGCAATCGTCGATTGTGATATCAGCTCGAAAGATGACAGCACAATGCAAAAGCCAATTCATTTTAAGGAATATATCAAAACGATATATAAAGCCTTTTCTCAAATACACAACTATTATTTGGAATCATACAAGCTATTCACTATTTGACCACCTGGAGGATTCTAAGCATACTCCCTAAGGCGCTTATTCTCTAATTTGTCCTATTCATTAAATCTCGCTCAGGTTAACCTTTAGCTGCTATGATTTCCAAAAATTAGAAATATATTTAATTAAATTAAAAATATATTAAACATTTGCACCTCAATACATTCAATTATTATTCAAGTTGTATTCCCAGAGAAACGAGACTGGGTGATACAAACGTTTAGCTATATTTATTTTTATGAAGCTTTAATAAATGATGGAAGTTACAAACCTATGTACGCCCATTAAATGAAGGGATACTGCTAATAGACATATAAAGAGAATGGTTGGCTGAGCTAAGAACAGATAATCAATAATAAATTGATACGTATTATAGAAGACATTCAACTTTAAATGTATATCATTTTCATAAAACCCAAATTCGAATACGCAGCCGCCAGTTGGAACCTAATTTAAAGAGGTCAACCAAACATGCTAGAAATTGCAATACAATTAAACAATCATTGATTACGCAGGTGGTGATAAAAATTCATTAAATCAAGTTTGCGAGATTGAAGTAATCACCAATCCCATTCTATTTAACCAGTCGAGCTACATAGCACAATTAGCGTCGAACACACGTACTGAAACGTTTCGAGATTCCATGATCATCATCGGAGTACAGCAGCAAACTGAATAGCAAGGATGAAACAGCAACACAAATTTGTGGAAAGCAAAATTAGATATACGGCTCTCACCTCTAGTAGGCCCGCATAATTTGTATTTGACAGAAAATTAGGCTGCACAATTTCTGTGCAATCACGACATGATCTATTTTGCAGCTTTCGCTACACACACATATATATATATATATACATATATATATATATATATATATATACCTATATAACAATTAAACAAGCATTCATTACGCGGGTGAGGATAACAGTTATTTAGATTACGTTTGCTCGCCTGTTGTTCGGTTGGTTGTTTACTTCAAGACCGATTTAAAGAAATTGTTGTCACCACCCGCGCAATCAATGATAGCTTAATTTTATTACTTCATATGCGGAGAAAACTGCAAAAAGTTAATGCTTGTGACTGCATATAAATTTTGCAGTCGACATTTCAAGTCAGGTACAATGTATGCGAGACTAATAGAAGTGAGAGCCGCATATCTTATATTTCTTTCCATATATATGAGTTGCGGTTTGATCCTCTCTATTCAGTCTGCCATTGTACTATGACGATGACAGTGAAAGGTAGAAACGCGTCCGTACGTGTGAAATACGGTAGTTTCGCTGTGTTGTTTGGCTAGTTAAATGCATTGTTATTGGTGTTTACTTCAAGCTCGCAAACTTCAATTCAAGAATGCTAGAAATGTTATACAGACATTTTGTTAAGTAGATTAGCCTGATAGCGTACGTCATGTATGATTGAAGGTTAAAATCTGTCGTTTTGCATTCATCGTAGTTTAGAATACTATATTTCTGCATCAAAATATTCCATCTGTACAAGTGTACAAGGGTGTATATGAGTCCGATATGAGAGAAGCATAGAACAGGGTAAGGTCCGAAATGTGCGATAATGCCCCACATAATGGGAGAACTTGCTCGCAATTGTTTTATTTACAATAAATAACCTATTGAGTTGAGACATATGTCGCCTACTAAGATGTTTTTTATAAGAATAAATTCTGAAACAGTAAAAAACTTTAATCATAACATCTGTGGTGGAAATATCCCTCTATATAAAAATTAATTGATTTTTATTTTTGGACATTTCCAGTCACCACTGGTTATTTAAGCAAAATTGTTTTTAAAATTATTGTAAGATATTTTTCTGAAATTTATTTTGCCTAAATTGTGGCAGTTTCTGGTTTCTCTTTGCTCTCATTAAAAAATCATTTTTTGAGTTTTGGAATTCGTTCGTGTCAAGCTTGTTGCGTACTTGCACAGCCAAATCTGGTACATAATTTCTTGAACACCAATTTTGACATCACAATAGAAACAAGAAACTCTTCATGAATAATTATTTTCAATTGTTATATCGGAAGGGATTTCAAATTGTTCGACAGTTAAACAGATTAGGTTCTTTCTTTTACGGTCTTCAACTTCGTAAATGTACACAACGGCAAGTAGTAAAACGGCGCGCTATCACACTCTGATTTTTTTTAAATATTTAATAATATATCTTTTTTAAATGTACAGGCTTTACGTGTGAGGATGCAGAGCACATGACCAACAGACTTAGGTTAGTTAGTCTAAGAGAGAGTGAAGAATGCGGAATTTGCTGGCTCTAAATTTCGTAATTACCGTAGTTATTAAGTGAATGCCAATCTAGCGTCAATGAGGTTCCCATAAGACAGGAAATTAAGAGCTTGAACACGATCTTTTAGATTTTGATTGTGATTATGCCTTTGCATATTTGAAGAAATATTCACGGTCATTTTGAATTTTTACATACTTTATATTGAAAAACTGTCATTTTGAATCTACCATACATGTATATATTTGTTTCTATTTTAATATTTTTAGAATAAGAATTAGAAATTTTATTCATTGTGAATAAATTCATAGTGTGCCTTAGCGCCTATGGGGAAAATTTTGTAAATGTATATGTTAAATTGTACCTGTGAAATATTTGTATACTACCGCCTTTTATATTTTCCACTATGAGACAAAACGCTTACACCAGCATTAGTTTAAGAAGGCGACTAACCTACCTTTCTATAAAAAATCCTTATGCGAAAATACTTACTGGAAACGCAACTTTTTCTTTCTACTCTTGCAGTTTTCATTTTTTGATGATATGTATATATCTTGTCCCTTCCCATGTTCTCGGACGTTATGTCTCCTTTCGTTTGACTCCACCTTAGACGACTTGCTGGAGACTCCAATAATCACCAACAGTCATCCCCCATATTTACTGCTTACAATTGCCTAATGATTTTCTCTTTATTTTACTGCTAAAGCTCTTCATTCTTTTTCAGCTAATCCAATGGAAACTCAACAGAACGCCACGATGAGACTTGGCCGTCGCAGTGTGGTGTTCGTTCTTCTTTGTCAACTAACAAAAACTAAGCATTCTACCTAATCGCGGTGCTGGCTGAAGCAATATGGCTAGTCGCGCAACTAAACTCAGCAAATCCTGCAGAGGAAATTAATAACCAGATTCTTTTCAAGCTTTTATTCTAGTCGATTTTACAGTAGTCGTTTGAATTTTATTTGTCTCCATGAAGAACTGCCACAAAGTCGTCGAAATCACATCTTTCCAAACTTTTACCTGCCTTATAATTATCAATATCGACAAACAATAGCTAGTCACTTAAAATTCATCAGAGTCGACACGGACTGAAACTAAAATCTGTTACTCTCACACCGGTAATACAACTTTTCGTTATTCGCTATACAAAAAGCTCCTAACCCGACACTAATAATGTTTGAACATTATTTAGTAACCCTATCGCACCATTTCGTATAAAGGCCTGTTGGTAATCTATTTATATTCAGATGGTGCTTTCTTTTATTTTAGTTTCAACAAATCCTCATCAGACGTTGAAAAAAATAAAATCTGAGTTTACTCCCTCATGAGCTCATCAAATGGAATGCTAAACAAATGATACTATAAACTTAAGTTCTGAATTCTACTGAGAATCACAATTCCGTCATTTTCCAAGAATCTATTCCAATAAAAGATATCTTTTGATTTGGTACCTGTTTGGGGCTTGGCTGTAACCGGCAAACGCTACTTTTTTATCCATCTTGTACCAACCCTATTGCTATTATTACTGATAAACAATTTTTAGTCATTGTTTCAGTCATTTACATAAACTTGTTCTGACTAGTAATTTTACCAGTCGTCGAACAACATAACAAAACTACCGCCGACGACTTGTTAAATACAATGGGATTGGTGTTTACTTCAAGCTCGCAAACTTGATTTAAAGAATGTGTTACCACCACCCGCGCAATCAATTATTGTTAAATAGTAATTTTACCTTTTGAACTTTCAAGCCAGATGGCCTCTGTTGCAAAATAATAATTTATTATTATTATTATTATTATTATTATTATTATTATTATTATTATTATTATTATTATATATTATTATTAATATTATTATTATTATTGTTGTTGTTGTTGTTGTTATGATTATTATTTAAATAAATCTGTAGAGGTCAATACCTCCCCATATAAAAAATAAGTAATTTTTATTTTTGGACATTTTAAGTTATCTCTGGTTTTTTAAACCATTTTTTTAATTATATTTTTTGAATTTTCTTTCTTTAGAATATTTGAATTTATCGTTTAACTTTGTTTTATTTAAAAGGCACTTTTTTGAGAGTTTGGCTTTGGGGTGATGCGCATTTGCTTTGTTCTGGTATAGTCATATTTGTTTTCGTGTATTTGGATCTTTGACTGAAAACATTTTTTAATAAAATTTTAAATTTGCCACATATAATTACCTCTATTTGTTACAATTAAATTGATTGGGTCCTCCATTTTAACGGTCTTTACTTTCGTAAATACTAACTATGGCAATTAGTGAGATAATAAGCATTCATAGTCTGTTTAAATAAATAGTTTGGAATAAACATTACCTTGATATAATGAATAACAGTATTAAGCGTGAGGATCCAGAGCAGTTGACCGAAGACTTAGGAAAGATTTCCTAATGGAAGGCACTGAAATTAATGAGGAATTTAGCTGTTCTAAATTTGGTAATTATTCTAGTAATATTGGAAATATGAATCTGGCATCACAGGACTTCTACTATAGTAGTTACCATAGTTATTATAATCAAGGTTGCGGTCTTCATATAAACACCTGACCCATTAATTACTTACATATGTCAGTATAAACTAAGAATTGTATAGTGTAGAAAAGGCAATTCATCCAGTAGACCGGTTTCGTCCTTATTGGGAACTCATCAAGTACTGGCCAGAATTTGCCGCGGACAGGATACGAACCTGGGCACGTCTGCTTCGGAATCTGGTGCTCTAACCACTGAGCTATCCTGCCGCACACTACACTACACACAATTTTCAGTTATATACTAACTAATGTAACTTGGTTAGTCAAATTTTCCTTTAGGTGGAGCTCATATGGCATCCATTTAGACCCAAAGTTCCAACTAACCATGCCCAATCTGTCATTACTGAACAGACACCACATTACATGGGGAAGTGGTATTGAAATGAACATTTATATAATTAAACGAACATTGGTTGCGCGGGTGGTGATAACAATTATTATAATCAAGGTTGCGGTCTTGATATAAACACCTGACCCATTAATTACTTACATATGTCAGTATAAACTAAGAATTGTATAGTGTAGAAAAGGCAATTCATCCAGTAGACCGGTTTCGTCCTTATTGGGAACTCATCAAGTACTGGCCAGAATTTGCCGCGGACAGGATACGAACCTGGGCACGTCTGCTTCGGAATCTGGTGCTCTAACCACTGAGCTATCCTGCCGCACACTACACTACACACAATTTTCAGTTATATACTAACTAATGTAACTTGGTTAGTCAATTTTTCCTTTAGGTGGAGCTCATA
>JAQBSW010008395.1:0-34516 GCA_029291075.1 Eudiplozoon nipponicum
CTATAATATATGTGTAGTAGAAGTGGTCGTATACGAGGCAACCACTAGTATTGCTTTATTGCGCATACGTACTGCGGATGTTACCACGATTTTTAAAAAAGTTGTTTGACTAGCGGTATCTTTGAAGTGGGGCTGTTACCGGTGCCTAATGATGAATATCCAATAAGCCCGGAACAATTGCACGAGAAAAACCTTCACCTTCCATTTATTATCAGGCGAGCATATTCTTCTGATTGGATATATGTCAACTTTTTAAGAGTAAGCCAAGCTTGATAAACTGTTGCTAACATGCCACTTCTTTTCAGCAAGGAGAACTTACAATCTTGTGATTTCTGACTTAAAAATATTAACGAAAGGTAAATCTTCACTCACTTGGGAAAAAGTATAAGAATGTAAAAAAATGCCGAATTTAAATTTTATAAAACATATAGTTTTGACTTAATTAATTTTCAAACGTGAATTTAGCACAACAGTCGTTTGCAAAAGATAAATTATGCAAAATTAAACTCGTGTACTCATCAGTAATATTTTATAATATACATAGTTGACTAAATAAGATGGAGAAAAGGAATTATTAAAAAAAAACAAATATCGAGTAGGGGCATATGATACGGAAAAGTGGGATAAGAAAGCTGAAAAGTTGCTCTGTCGTGTTGAGCAGTTCGTTTTTATCGAACAAAAGCATAAAATTGATATTTTATTTTAATGGGCTTACGAAGTGCAATCTTTGTTAAAGTGGAAATATTCAAGCGCCAAATCTCTATAAAAATTCTATACTTCGTCTCTCATAAGTAGGCTTAAATCTGTTGCATAGCAGCAGTCCAACAAAAAAGATCGTTTACATAAAATAGCAGAGCAATTTCTAATCGGTCGGATACATGCATTTTAAGGCATGTGTTCATCCACAGATCAAAGTAAACGGGTGATTTCCAAATTTTAATTTTAGTTCATAATGTAATGAAATTTTATGTAGTTTTTGTGAACGTTTTGTAATTTCAAGTCTCTCATCAAGAAAAAATACTTTATATTTAATTTATCTACTCGAGAGAAGTACAATTAATTCTGCGAGTTGTTCTTACAACCGCATATTGATTTTCCTTAAATAGAATCTGTCCATGAATGATAATTAAAAAAGGATAGTCAAACAGCGATAAGGATCTCCACATTCAGGAACACTGCATTACGCCTAATAGTCTTAGTCGTCCGACACGTGGTATACTCTTGATTAAACCAAGGTTGCAAAGATGATATAAATACCAGTACTATTATATAAATACGTTTGTCTGTATAAACTTAGAGTTGTATAATGCAGAAAACGCAATTTACCCAGCTAACAGATTTTGTTCTTATTGAGAATTATTTACGTAATTTTCAGAATTTGACGTGGACAGGCATCCATACTGGGCATGATTGTTTCGGAGTATATTGTTCTAAGCACGGTCGCTCGTTGGTTAGAGCACCAGACCTCCAAGCAGACGTACCCAGGTGCGAGCCTTAATCGCGACAAATTTTTGACAGTACGCGATAAGTCCCAAAAAGGACGAAACAGTTTTAATGGATGAATTGCCTTTCTACATTATGCAATGCCAATTTAACCACAACAAATATATATATATATATATATATATATATATATATATATATATATATAGTGATAGTGCATAAAAATTAAAACCTTATTTTAAATATTTTAATCGCCTGCCGCACAACCAAAGTTCGTTTAATTATATGGTATACTCGACTGGAATCTCGGATGTACAATGGTATTTGCAAAACATTATTGTTTAACACACAATTCGCAGCAATTTGAAAGACAACAGGAGCTGGAAATTAACATAATATATATTAAATAATTTTGTAATTTAATGTATACATATAAAGCAGGATCTTTAAGTAATTCTATCCTTGTATTTGTGGAAATGACATTAGAATTACACAGGTGGAATTTGATAGTAATTCTGAATGCCTTCGACTGCAACAAAATTCATATACTCTTGGATGAGTGGAAATTAGTTATTAAATATTCCCGATAGCGCATTTACATATTTATTAATTCGAGTGCAACCACTTCCTCATTTTTAAAAGAACTTGTTGTAAAAAGTAATATATATTTAAAAAATGAGTATGCGAAGTTGATATTTTCAATCAATTTGGATGCTGATGCGCTCATGCCAATTTAATATGTGACTGCTAGCAATTTCGTATTTTTGAGATATTTACAGTTGATCTTTAATGTTGAAAATGAGATTTTTACACATATAAGTAAAACTAACTACCAAGTCAATAATATATTGTAAAATGGCTTTATGTATTTCTTGTTATTAGATCGATAAATCAGGAAAAACAGGTGTTTCATAAAGAGATATCTCTTCGCAGATCGAGGCGCAATACTTCTGCACGTAAGAGACTCCATGACAGGTTTCTTCGCTATCACGAGGTAAGTCGGTACTGGATTCTTCTGACTAATAATAATAAAAATGATTAAAATAATAATGATAATCAAAAATAAAACCTACATATTTAAAAATATCTAAATTATTTTGAAAACTAAAAGAATCAAATTATTCTTTAAATCAAGTTTTCGATCTTTTCATAAACACCAATCACACTTTATTTAACCAATATTTGAACAACATAGAAAAACTACCGCCAATCTCACGCTCTGAATCGTTTCGACCTTCCATTATCATCATAATAGTACGACGGCAAACATGAATAGCGAGGATTGAATAGCATTGGATATATTTATATGGAAAGCAAAATTAGATATGCGGCTCTCACCTCTAGTAGTCTTGCATACATTGTACATGACTGTAAATGTCGGCTGCGCAATTTCTATGCAGTCACGAAAATTAACTGTTTTCAGCTTTCACCACATATATATATATAAATAAATAAATAAATAAATAAATATATATATATATATATATATATATATATATATATATATAGACAATGTAAAATTACACATTAGTTGATTGCGTGCGGGTGATGGTAACAATTCTTCAAATCCAGTTTGTGAGATTGAAGTTAACTCTAATCACATATTATTTAACCATTCTTCGAACAACATAGAAAAACTACCGCCAGTCGCACGCATTGACGCGTCTCGACCTTCCATGATCATCATCAGAGTACGACGGTGAACAAGACTAGCGAGGATCGATCCGCATTGCATATATATGGAAAGCAAAATTACTTTTCTTTTTAATATTTTACTCCGTTTATTTTAGAAACTGCCATAAACACCATATGAGGCAGACTTACAGTAAACTAGAAAATAAGTGAATTCAGAAACAATGTGTTTTTATTTATAGTTTTCTGTCCCCTTAAGCAATAATATGTGAATATTATAAATACGAATCAAGGAAAATTACATTTGAAATTCGTCTTACCGAAGTCTGGCTGAGCAATACTCATTCTTTTCGTTGTAAATGCGTGAAAAAACAATGGCTCCCTAATCATAGAGAAAAATCCTCTAAGGAAACAAAATTAAAAACGTTTATTTCCAAAGGAGAAACTTTTCCAAATATTTTTCGATAGCATGGATCGACACTAATAAAAATGTTCCTTAATATTAGATTTTTAGCATCTACATTTAGGTGGCGTTGTGCTGTAGAAACGAACCTTTGGCATGAAACATTCGATTAAACAAGACCTTTTTTTTCGTCAATTAAATATTTTCTACTCTGTGTCATTATTTATGTTAATTTATTTAAAATTACCATATCAAGTGAAGACATTATCTAAATTTCCTACTCAGAATATAAAAAGCAGTTGTAATACAGATACTTTACACGAAAGTTATGCTTGTTTTTATGACAAAACACCTGCTAAAAGTAAAAAATGGCCAAATACCTGCAATTAAAAAGTACAAAACTACATATTTTTACTCCTACAGAAGCTGCTCAGTGTGCTATATTGAACGGAGTTGTTGATTACAAAAAATCATTTTACATCAAATTCCACTCGCAAAGACGTAAACTTCTCCGCAAAAGCCGATGACATCATACACAAAATTCGCACTCCAAACCAAGCGAATCTCCACTGGTTTCTTAATGCAAGAAATGAAACAGACATTTGCATTTGATGTAAAATCCTCTTACCACATTTAAATCAAATGAAAGAATTTCTTACATAAAATCAATAAAAACTGATTACGTGTGTGCGCGTGTGCTTGTTCTGGGATGCGCTTCTAAATTTTTAAAATTTGCTTCCAATTTTCACCGGAAAATGTGTGCATTTTATCCATCGTAACCCAAAATACTGCTCCAAATTTAACCTTACAATGTACAGATATTCTGTTTAACTGACATTTGAGGAAAGAAATGAGCGTTATTAATTGTGTAGTATAAACGTCCTATTGTAATAAGGTTATGCTTTGACATTCATAACATTTTTCGATTTTCATTTCTAACTCTAAATTCTTATATGGTAAAATGTTCCTGTCTGTTCTAAATGTTGCATTCAATTGACCAACAGAAAAAAACATTACAATCGTTTGACACTGCGATAGAAATCTAGTTGAGCGTAACGCAATTCAGCTAAGAAATTTTCGATTTTATCCGGTGGACTGATGTTTCTATTTTTCAAAACAAAATGTTGCGAAATAAAAAATATTTTAATTTTCAGCAATCAATCTATTTAGTAAAGATAAGATTGGTAGAAAACAATCTTTTAATCGCCAAGATTCTTAATTGCTACATTTTGTACTAAAAAACTCGCTTCGTATTGTGAGATCATTTATTTTATGTACACTTTGTGAAATATTGATAAGCAGAAATTTTTCATGTGATTCGCATAAAAAACCCATAATAAACAGTTATAGATTGACGTTTCAAAATCCTGGATATCATTTCGTCCCCATGCTACTATATTGCAATCGCACGTTAACGAAATATTTAGACAATTGAAGACATTGCAAATATCTTAAGATTTCAAATAATTAACCTGTATTAATTGTACCTCTATTCGAGGAAAGCTACCTTTAAGAGAAATATTACCTTCATAATACACTTTGCATGTGCAAAAACAAAAAGAAATTTAATACCCACCGATCGTGATAAACGTGTGCTTTACTTAGCGAAAATACCAATCGATCAGCTAACAATGGAGACACTATCGATGGGCCGAAATTATGGAATACATCTTCTTAATAAATGCAATAATGATTTTGAGGTAGAAATTGCATTGCCACTTGAACAAACAGCTGACTTGGAACCTACCAGTATTGATTATGAAAATTGGTTTAAGGCTACATTAGTTGATCAGGCTTCAAATTTGAAATCGTCTAAATGCGCAGAAAAGTATGCATTGACAAAGCAACATCTAAATGCGCTTAGAAGTATCAGCAGAAATGCAGACATCAAAATACTATGCGCTGATAAAGGCAAGAGCGTAGTTATAATGGCCGAATCTGGCCACTTATAAAAGATGGAAAACGTGTTGAATGACAATACAAAATTTACGCTTCTACACGACAAATCAGATGAAATAGGCAAAGTGGAGCGCAAAGTAATAAATGAAATTAAGATCTTGGCAGATGCCAGTTTAATTGATGAGACCACTGCACAGAAGCTTAAGCCAGTTTGATCATCTACGCCAACAATGTACGTATTACTAAAAACACACGAAAAAATGTTCTCCTTTTTCGCCATTTTATCAATGATAAATTCTCCGTTTCATGCACTAGCTAAATGGCTAGTTCGTATACTTGAGACATTACGCAAACTACAATAGGTAATTATTGGGTTGCCAATTCGTTTAAGTTTGTAAACAAAATTCAAGATCTAAATGTTAAAAACAAGATTAAGGTATCTTTTGATGTTACTTGTTGGATAACAAATGTTTCATTTGATAAAAACAATTGACATTATAGTCAGAGCGGTAGAACACTATATATTACCTTCGCCGGTGACAGGTCACACCCTACGCAAGCTTATCTTATTATGCACGAAAGACGTACGGTTTCGTTTTAATGGAAGAATCTATAAACAGACTGGTGGTGTGGCAATGCGGAGCACCTTATCTCCACTGTTGGCTGATATTTTCTATGTCATCTAGAGAACATATCATTAAGGGGTGACATAAGTAAATGTGCACAATATATACGGTAAGTGGATGATATTTTCCTTGCCCTTAAGAACAGGTCGCAATCCCAAACACTGCTTCAAAGTTTCAACAAAGCACATAAGAATATCGGTTTCACATCAGAGCACGATAAAGATGATCGTCTGCCTATCTTAGATGTACAAATTAAGAAACTAATAGTAAATTTAATAGACCAATTTACTATGAACTAACCTAATTTGTACAGTATTTGCATTATAGCATTTTTGTACTGTTTCAATATAAATTATCAACATTTTGTGGCTGCTTTTCAAGAATTGTCAGGTTGGTTAGTCTAGCTTCAAAATAAAACGAATATTATAAAGCAATTAACGATTTAACGTCTAATGGCTCTCCTAGACAATTTATTGAATCGATTATTATAAGGGGAATCAAACAGAAACCGACGTATTACGGACCAGAAAATTAAACAGTCTACCTGAACATCACATTTAAAGGAGATGCAGTTTCCCGAATGACACAAAAGAAATTTGAAGCGGCATAAACACGCACATTTATTGCAGCTAAACTATGAGTACTATTTAAGATAACACACTTGTATTTACTAGCAATCAAAGAGAAACAGCCGTTAATGTCGATATCAAACATTATTTACCAATATGCATGCGCAAGTTGTCGATCAACTTACGTAGGCCGATCGACCAGACGTTTAATTACTCGAATGAGAGAACATTGTAACTTAAACGCCTGTTTTAAATCAAATGGTGAATATGCGTCTGCAATTGCGCACACATCGTTGAAACATCACACGTTTATTCTCCAGACGTAGTATTTAAAATAATTACTATATGCTGTAACGAAAGGAGCTAGACACATTTGAAGTCTTATGGATAAACAAATGCAGCTGGATTTATGTAAGCAGTAGAAGCGTTGAACATGAACTGGAGGTGATGCATGCAATTTGGTTGGTTTCCTTTTTTCACACTATCTCCATGTTTGCATATTTTTATGCTGTTTTGCCTTTCAATTTATATATTAAGAGATGTTCATTTGTGGATACCTGAGAAAAAACTGAGAAAGAAGCGTTTCTTGTATTTGATAAAACTTCTTTTTATTCTTGCACATGAAAAGGGTACCATGAATTTTATTTAGGCTCGCATTTGAAACAAATTACATTGTCAAGAACATATATTACGTAATTTTAATTGAAACATTATTAATAACGCTGAATTTATTGCTCAAAGTAACAAATGTTTTTTTTATAACAATGAATTTTCATTTGCGAGAAAGTGCATTTCGGAGAAAATTAGGTTTAATAAATTATATTATTAAACAGTAATAATTTCCAAAACAAATAAATAATGGTTTGTTCTGGAGTCCATAGACACAGAACTGATTGCCTTTTAGATTGAAATGCTGGGACATCCCGCGAAGTGTACTTTATCGAAACATTTCAGTTTTATTTGTTGTGGCCAGGTTTGGTAAAATATATGCGCCATTGTATATCACAGATTAACGAAACGGTTATCACACGAGATCAATATTTTGCACATCGTCTTTAAAATTTCGTTGTCTGTGGTGCATTAAGAGGGGCTTATATGCTCCCTATGACAGGTACGTTTACTCGACAGATTGAGTTTGTACTTTTGCAGCCAACCAAAGCAGAGAAAATTATAAAGTGCTTAGGAAAGTGCTGGCCCAGTCGATTTAGTACACAACACGTTAACGCTACCGTCCAGGGTTCACAGTTAGAGCCAAAGTAGGTAAACTAGTGATTCAATAACCTAAATATAAAATATATCCGTGCTGCGAATTATCATGCTAAGACAAACGCAACGGTTGAAGTAACGCACCAGACGAAGAAATTAGTTCTGCGATGCTGGTACCTTGAGGCGCCTGGTTCCTGGTGGGAAACTGACATTAAATCCAGCGGGCCGGGCGATTAACATTATCACCAACTAAGAGATTTGCTCCGGGAGCCATGGTCTATGAAGTGCATAAACGTATTGCATGCAAACACTTAATCCCAGGTTCCCATGGATACTTAAATATCATGTATTGAGTAGTACCTACAAAAGCTAACGCAGACCGTGTGTGCCAACTAGCGAAAAGCATATGCCGGACGACGTGAAAGCGACCTTCCACATACCGAGGACTGTTCCATGGTGTTCGAGGCACAGTCCATTACGTTATACTGTAGATGATTGCTAGTATCAGGTGGAGATTGTGAACGCAGATTGCAACGTCATCTTTATCCACATGCCGAATGGATCACGTCCTGTGTCGCTCAATCAATTAAACAGAATATCAAGGCCGTATCCTGATAAGCAGGGGGGAGGAGATGTTTTATTGGTAAAGCTTGACGCGGAGAAAGTGTCAGTGACTCTTTTCATGATAGTAAAATATCTTGCTGAATCGCTAGACTCAAGAATCAGAATGATCCGGATAATGCTGGAACCAGCAGCCAATAATACTAAATAAAATATCATCATTAAAGTTCGTATTACGAACGGAGCGCGCTTCTGACGAACAAATTGTAATAAACTTTAATGCTTAATAACGAAAATGTGGAATCTGAACACTTCTTAGAATAACAGGTTTGTAGGCTGGCTGGAAAGATGTTTACTTTAATCAAAGTCTTCAGAAATATTAAGTCTCGTCAAGATGATAGGATTATTTTTAGCAATAAGTGAATCTGAATATAAGGAAAACGACTTGGTCGAACAAAAGAGTCGGATTTTAATTAAATGACTACAATAATAATACAATAAACAAACGAAAAATTTTATTTTAAAATAAGGTGGCAAAAAAGAAATTTCGTAAATGTTGTGCTGATACGAATATTTTATTGTCGAGAAAATGTGGCCCTACTATAAACCTGACTAAAGACCACTATTAACAAAATATCTAATTAACCCCGTTGTTAAGATTTTATTTTTAATTAATATATTATAATCTAACGAAAACCTTTATGGACGATAACATTGTATTTATAAAGCAACAGGTGTACAATAAAGTAAAATGAATAAGTAGCGAAAGAATTTCCTGAAATATAAGCCATAAGTTTCTTCCTTTACATATTTCCAATGTCGGAGAGCCTAACTCTCTCGCCTTGCTTGTCTAAACACATGTTGGTCTATATTTTACATTGCCGAATTTTCGTAATTCACTTTTGACGGTTAAGGAAATGCGGTAATGTATGAGAATGTGTATACGTCGTAATTGATTTGCGAGTAGCATGAACTTAATACTGTTAAAACGATTCATGCAAATAAAGACTTTAAATGAAAATGGAGTTCTATCCACCTGAAATATAAACTATTGCCTATTCAAAATACAATTAAGCGGCTAAAGGTGTAATAACTCAGCGTCTGCATAGAAAAACATTTTTAAACGCGTATTGTCTTCTAACATTGAGTCAAATAAAATACTTGAGATAAATATATTCCCAGATTTAGTTTCAAAATTCAGTACAATACTGCCATTCTAATACATTTTTAAATTAACATTAAATTTATTTTCCGGATTAAAAGTTTATGGTTCTGAGGAATATACAATTACCAGCTATTATTAAATCAGGTTTAAATTGTATTAAAAATTTATTGATGGCTGGAAACGCAGTACATATAATTTTTTTTCTAATTTCTATTGCGATTTTTATGCTGCCAATAAGTTTTCTATGGTAGCACAATGATAACTAATAAATGTACGAAAGGCATAAAACGTACATTGTATGGAAGTTCATGTATTGTATCTTACGACTAGTAAAATGAAATATGAGGTGTGTGAATATCTCACGATTTTAACCTTAATTTATATAGGTCTTAAATGTGTCGGTGGATTGCAACAAATTCTGCAAAACTTTTGATTTTTCTTGCTTCTGGAGGGGATGATCACGAAGTACCATCCTTATGATTGAGTTCTAGATTTAAGAAGAACAATAAAATTTGTGCCATACAGGGAAAACATTTTGGTTAAAAATTGATATTTCTATCGAATGCCGCATTACTTTTAATCTAGCAATTTCAGGTTATCAATTTTAACTGTGCTAACGCTGAAGAAGTATTTTTATTATATTTAATCGGAGCTGCGATAAATTTCTAGATGTAAGATAAAACAATAACAATATTGCTATTATTAATTGATAAATACTTATTTTAAATTTCATGTTTTTTCTGTGCATTATGGTGTGTTTCCGAGAGATGGTTGCAATTCTGGAACGCGTGGCTACGAAATATCCGTTCGCCAGTGTTGTTAAATTGGGAAAAACTGCTGAAGGCCGTGAAATTATTGGATTTTTGGTAAATAGTGTGAAATTAAAATTGTTCTACTTAAGTAATAATTTGATAAATGTTCATGGTGAAATCGTACCTACAGCATCTAGTTTGTAATATAAACGACTAAAAAAGGCATTGAATGCGTGAATTGGTTGTAATAATCTTCTAAATCGAGCTTTTTAAAAGAACGCCAATCCCGTTTTATTAACTCAATTGGCCAACATGCTAAACTATTGTTAATCACATTTATTGCCATTTTATAACTTCACAGAACCGAACGGCAAACTGATGAATAAAGATCAAACCGCAATGCATAAAATAGGTACGGAAGATCATATCTGCGACGTTCTCTCCGAATAGTATGGCATACATTTTATTTGGTTAGCAATGTCAGCTGTTAAATATTATTCCGCCACAAACATGAAGTTTTTTTGCTTTTACTGCACGTTAAGAAGCTATAAAATGAATAAATTATTGAAATATCTTTTATACGCATTTCGTGTCGATTATTTTTTTCGGTTGATTAATGTTCCGTTGCACTTTCAACATTCAAATATTTATATATTGAAAAAGATTCCTTAAGGAAATTTCTGGTCAGCTATTAACTCATGTAGGTAAACATCTAAAGCAGGTGGTATGAATCTTAGAAAAGTAAATTGCAACAAGAAAAAAGTAAATAAGAAATTTATAATATTTTATCAATAACTTTGCTCTCGATGTACAAACAGTAAAATTTCGTGTTATAGAATACATTTAAATTAATATTTCTGTTTTTTAACCAGGATGACCACGAGCTAAATTCCTTTTGCAAAAAAGACCTTCTAACATTCAAAGTCTACATTTATTTTGCTCCTACTCTGATTTCTGATAAAAATAAATCTAAAATAATCTGTGGCACGACGAAAATTTTCTCAAATGACTTCTAAGCTGTGAAACTTAGGAAGAAGTTCAGAAACAAAAAAATCATGGTAAAGGGGGAATTTGGAGGTCCTTAAAACATTTCTATAGTGCTTTTTAGTTTGTTTTGTGCGTTTTATTACCAATTTCATTTTATGACAAAAAAATTATCAAATTTGAGCAAACGTAAGAAATTATCGTAAATATCATGAGTTCTCTTGACCGAACTAAACCATTCAAGCTTATTGTTTTTAATAAAATTTGAAAAATGGTTTCATTGGCGGCATCAAAGTTATATTATTCATTTTATATTCATGCTATCGTGAATTTTGTGTTATATTTCCTCTTTGAAATGTTAAATTGAATATGCGTTAGTTGAAAAAATAAATGCGCGTTTCGTATTCTTCACAGAAAGATCGCACTCTCTCCTACAATTACACTAGTAATCACCTTTAAATATTTAAATTTATGCTTTAAACTGCAATTTTATATTAAATATATCATATTTTAGAACAAAATTTAATAATTAAGGATGTATTCAGTAGAAAAAAATATGCAAAACTAATTCTTGATTGCTTAACAACAGAAATACCCTGCTTCACCTAAAGTGTCATGTGTGCCTATTTGACTGGATGATTCATAATTATTAAGATTTCCATTAATACCTTAAGTTATTCACACCAGTCATACGAATATTCGTAGTTTATTTCGTGTTAAATATTTAGTTTGTTTTGGTAAATGTCAGTGAGCAGGTGGAGTTCGATTTTATATGTTTTTCAACGGATTGAGTTGTAACCTTTATTACGCTTTCTTTTTTATTGCACTATGAGTACCTTTCAGGTCACTTAAATCATGAGTTGTGATGTGTACCACCCGGTAACAAAGTGCCTTAAACTTACATTTAAACTAAAAAAAACGTTGAACTTTTCGACGGAGTTTTATTTATAAATAATGACCGATAATATTATGGGTTACCCATATTGAGATGTACTAAAGTTTATCTTTATCACACTCATGCTATGCGAAACATATAAGATATTTTATTTTTAGCAGTTTATATGGGATTATCTTAATGTATTCTAACATTTAGAAATGTAAACATTTAAAATTAATTAAGATAATTTGCGTAATAAAAAAAGACTTTAACCATTTAAAACATGACTTGCTCACCATTTACAAAATTTTCTTATAATTTGACCTTTTTGCGGCTAGTTTACACCTTACACCAATCAATTGTATAAAATATAATTCAATTTTATGCAAAATTGAAACGGCATATTTAAACAATTTCAAAAACTCTATTTTTAGTATAAGTACAGTTTAAAGCTGGTAGATACACATTTCTTTGAAGTAAATTGTAATTCTTTTTTACAAAATTATAATATTTAATCAATATATACTTCATAAGGCTTCGTATGTGGCTAACTCCCTTTTGTTATTGCCTTTAGTAATTATAATAAATGATACCTCTGGAGAACATACGAGTGATGTTTCGACGGTGTGTTGCGCAATTGCAGACGTGTATTCACCATTTGATCTAAAACAGGCGTTTAAGTTACAATGTTCTCTCATTCGAGTAATTAACCGTCTGGTCGATCGGCCTACGTAAGTTGATCGTCAACTTGCGCTTAGATATTGGTAAACAATATTTTATGTCGACATTAAAGGCTATTTCTCTTTGATTGCTCCTAAAGGCAAGTGTGTTACTCTAAATAACACGTAGTTTAGCTGCATTAAATGTGTGTTTTAATGCTGCTTCAACTTTCTTTTGTGCCATTTGGGAAACTGCATCCCCTTTAAATGAGATGTTCAGGTAGACCGTTTTCTTTTCTGGTCCGTAATTCGTCTGTTTCTGTTTATTTCCCGTTTTAGTAATTGATTCTATTAATTGTCTAGGTTAGCCATTAGACATTAAATCATTAAATGATTTATTATATTCGTTTTCTTTTGAATCTTGACGCAAGTTGTCGATCAACTTACATATGCCGATCGACTAGATGGTTAGTTACATTTTAACATTGTAACCTAAACGCCTGTTTTAGATCAAATGGTGAATGCACATCTGCATTTGCGCAACACATCCTCGAAACATGTTCTCCAGACGTAGGATTTAAAATAATTACTGTATACAGTAACGAAAGGGAGCTAGCCACATAAGAAGCCTTATGTAGAAACGAATTGCAGCCTGATACATGCAAGCAGAAAAAGCATTTTCAATATATATTTGTTCTGAGTATGCCAATATAGTCTTAAATTTATTCGGCTAATTGTTGTCAATTTTGTCATACAAAATAGAACAGTTGCAAAGTTTAGATGTATAATCAGTGCAAGCGAGAATATAAGAAATTAAAACTTACTGTCTATTTCAAAATTACTGTGAAAGTTAAAATAAACGTAATGTAATTAATAAGAGAATTAAAATATATTTAAAGTTACAGTGCTATACTCCAGTGTGAGCATATAATTATCAACACGACCGGTCTCTTTTGGTAATTCTAGATAAAATATGTTCTATTTATCATTTTTCATATTTTTATATTCAATTAATTAATATATTGATTTCAAGATGTCTATATATCTCATCAAAAATTTATTTTCCTGTACAGAATAACAGAGCATTTGGTTCTTTGTTTTGGTTATCATAGTCATTAACTTGTTAGTGCGACACTTTAATATACTAGCACAGATTTACATGCGCACAAATATAAGCCAGTCTTAACAGTAAAGAAAGCACAAAAACGTATATCTTTGAGATTTATATAATTTGTAATCTACGTTCTGCAATAGACCTTAGTAAACCTATATAAATAAATAAGGCCCCATCGTCTCCTTTATGCATTATAATCTGAAGCAATCTGCTAATATATGATATTATAAAAAAGTTACTAGCTGGACAAAGTAATGGCATCTGCTCTAGGAATGTCGTTATTAGTCAAATATAACCACACGTCCCCACCCCACACACACTTTTGGTCCGCCGAATATCAATAAGTACGCTTTTCTAAACCGGCTTATATGCCTTAAATTACGATAACCCTTTGCTACCTAAAAACAGATGCGACAGGTTTGTTCTGACAAGATTATTGATCTAAATAATTTGACTTAAACAACTTTTCCGGTTGTTTAAAGAAATTCGCGATGAATCGGAGGTACTGAGCTGTAGCATTCTATAAAATTCTAGAGAAGTTAAAAAGTGATCTCTGTTTATTTTAGGTAGGGGTATGCTTTCTGGAAATGACAAAATGACTTGCTTTTCTAGATTGCGCTGAATTGATAAAATAGGCCAATCGCCGAAATTGTTGAGGCCTATAGCTGTAAATAAATGAATAACAGAGTAGTGGATATGAAATTTGTTCGTCTTCATAGCTGTCTTTATCGAATGGAATGATGTAATAAACTATGTGAAAAAGCGAGACGCTAGGTTACATTTACCATTTTTCTGTTAATGATGATTAAAAAAATACACAACATATTATAGACATCAACTACTGACATACATAAATTTTCATAATTTTCTTCAACATACAGGTAATTTTTCACTGTTAATTAGAATCAACTTTTGGCATCTAACGCTGCATGTATTCTAAGATGAAGTAACTCGTGTCGGCGACATGCTGATTGATGAATCATTTCTTTAGCATTACCGAATAGACAGTATATTTTGACAGCAATGCACTGTTACAACAGAAAAATGTAAACTGCAATATTCCAGAATTTAGCTGTAAATCTATATTCCCCATCATCAAAAACACTAATACAGGAATGTGCGCTTTATATACGAACAGTAGCAGCTTATATATTTTTTTGTTTGAAAATTCTATTCCCTTCTTTTTCCCTTTTTATGAACTTCATTTAAATTAATGTCAAAAACCGGAGCATTTACAATTATTGTTTTTAAATTTCAATATTTTGTCGAGCTTGATCTGAAAGCTGTAGAATGGTTTAAAATTTTGATTGCGGTTACCATGGCACTAACCGTATTTGTAGCAATTTTTTCAATGAGTATTTGATATATATATATATATATATATATATATAATTTAAAGATTATTTCTTTATTTTGATAACGCATTATATATGAAGCATTTTACCATAATCTTTTACAATTGAAATGTAAAAAAATGTGTCAAGTTTTGGCTTTGTTTTTTGGTACTTTTAAAGATTTCGAAGAATCAGAATTTGCCTATTATCTGGGTCGATGCCGGTATTCATGCCAGAGAATGGATTGCACCATCATCGGCACTTTACCTGATTGACAAGGTTGGTTAAATTGTATATTTTTTCTAGTTGACTTTTTTACCTTTGCCTTGTTGTGCGATATGTTACATAACGTGTGATTTGTACTTATTTATAGATCGCAAACATGACTAAAAATTGCTTTCATGCGCTCAATAATTATTTAATTGTATAACTTGTAAGCATAAAATGAAAGCAGAAATGTTGTTTGCCAGTGAGTGGAGAGGAAAATGTTCAGCCGACCGACCAGGTCAAGTAGAATGCACGGCAGACTACGAAGAGAGACAACTACATATCTGATTTTCATACATTATATACGCATTGTGGTTTGAACATTTTAAATTTAGCATATACACGAGTTTCGTTCGTGGGTGGTCTATTAGCACTCTCAGTTCAGCAGTTATCCGATTGATCTTAATTTAGAAGTGCGCGCTGTGTTGAGCTTTGTGTTGGCTATGTGCTGATTCGGCCCATCAAACCAGAGGTTCCCTCACCATTTGTACTAACCACTGGAAGAATGACGTTTTAGTACTATATTTCTAATACAATATTTAGAAATCTAATAACACGCAGTACACTAATAATCTGCATATTAGTTTTTCGTCAAATTTTGATGATGACGGAAAAAGTCCAAGACGTACCAATAAGTAAAACTGGCGTAAGTTTTGCTTTATTTTGCGATTGATTTAATCAAATAGGGTTAGCGTTTAGCTTTAAATAGTCAACTTGGTTAAAATAAAAGTTATTAACACCAGGGTGATCAATGCTTTTTTGATTGTATAGATTTTATACGTCTAATTAGAAGTAAAAAATGTGTTGACCATGACTGAATGGATATTGTGCACCTGATTCTACTAATTAGTGATAATTCCTTAAATCAAGATTGCGAGCTTGAAATAAACACCAATCCAATTTTATTTAACCAGACTGTGGACAACATAGCAAAACTACCGCCAGTCGCACGCACAGACGCGTTTCGACCTTCCATGATCTTCATCAGAATACGACGGCAAACTGACTAGCGAGGATCAAATCGCATTGAATATATATGGAAAGCAAAATTAGACATGCGGCTATCACATCTAGTAGTCTCGCATACATTGAACTTGACTGGAAATGGCGGATGCACAATTTAAATCCAATGTGGTTTGATCCTCGCTAGTCAGTTTGCCGTCGTACTCTGATGATGATCATGGAAGGTCGATACGCGCCAGTGCGTGCGACTGGTGGTAGTTTTGCTATTGTCAAAACACTGGTTAATTACAACGGGATTGGTGTTTATTTCAACCTCGCAAACTTGATTTAAAGCATTTTTATCACAACCTGTGCAATCAATTATTGTTTAATTATAGATAATGCACGGATTAAAAGCCACATACCTTGTAAATTTCACTTGTATCTGCATCTCAGATGGATCACAGTTGATCAGTTTCCTATTGTATTCTGGTGATGGCAAAGGTAGCTCGAGGCATGTAATTACGTGCGACTGGCTATAATTATATATATATATATATATATATATATATATATATGAGAGAGAGAGAGAGAGAGAGAGAGAACATTGCAACTTGAACGCCTGTTTTAAATCAAATGGTGAATACACGTCTGCTATTGCGCAACACATCATCGAAACATCGCACGTATGTTCTCCAGACGTAGCATTCAAAGTAATTACTAAATGCAAAAACAAAAGGGAGCTAGCCACATACGAAGCCTTATGGATAAACAAATTGCAGCCGGATTTATGTAAGCAGAAGAAGCACGTACAAGCATTGAGCTTGAACTGGATGTGACGCACGCAATTTGATTGGTTTCTATTTTTCACACTCACTTTGTTCACATATTTCTATCTTGTTTTGCTTTCCAATTTATATATAAAGATATGTTCATGAGTAGATATTTGAGAAGACCATGAGAAAGAAAATTTTCTTATATCTGATAAAATTTCTTTTTGTTTTTGCACACAGGAAGGGTACAATGAATTTTATTAAAGCTCGCATTTCAAAAGAATATATATATATATATATATATATATATATATATATATATATATATATATATATATATATTGTGACAGTTAAATAAAATAGGATTAGCTTGTATCATTTTTGAGATATACTTTGAATTATGAAATTCTTCCAGATGGATTTAATCTTGAAATGTTAAATATCTTAGAAAAAGTTACGAATCCATTGAATTGTGATTCAGGTACAATATCGAATTAACCAGGGATTTAGAAAGTATCCTTATGAAAATATATTGAAATAATTGTTAGATAAAATATAGGCGAACTTTGCGTTTACTTTTACTGTCTTAAAATCCACAAAACCTATTAATGCGTGCCTGGAGCAACAACCATTTAAGAAAAAATTTCAGTGAAGCATTTCGATTATTTTTAATTTTCTTTAAAATGATTTTATTTGTGGAAACCTAAATAAGCTCGATAATATTTTCGTTATAATTGAGGAACACTTAAAAAAATCTTTACGTCATTCTATATTGAAATAATACTCAATTGGATGATATTTCTGAAAAGCTTATTGTATTAGTCAACGAATTTACTCCATCAGTACGCTTCTCTTCGCCTCCTTTGTTTACTTTTACAATCCTGCTTGTCTCCAACTCCAAAGATCTAGTTCTGCCATCAAATTATATAGTTCTGCTATTTAACCAACAACATACGTGAAGCAGTCTTTCATGTAAGAATATACGGTGAAGTTGATTTACAAAGTTTTTAATAGTGATTATGTTAAATATTACAAATATTAGTATTATTAAAAGGTTGTATGATTTTAATTGGACACTTATTTTTAATAGCTTGAATTGATTTGGCGCAGGTTTGAACTAATAAAAATTTGATCCGGATTCATAAATCTTTTCACCTACATCATCACTGCCGCACACAGCATATTTATTCCAGCTATATACGGAATTCAGGTGTTCCTACGGTATTGTGGGTTTCAATATTAATTTAAAGTTCGAACCGACTATCTAAGATCTGATGCTATAATTCATACATCACGCAAGCATAAGTATTAATTTTTAATGAATAACTGCGGCAAAACGTTGTTATATCAATATTTATTTGTTGCCAAATTCTAAACATTACACAAAATGGAAAATACAATTCATCTATTTGAACGGGTTCGTTCATTTGTAATTCTCACCAGTATTAACCAGAATTGCCTTGACCACGATTTTATCCCAGGAGAATTTGTTTTTAGATATAAACATAATGCTGTACGCACCTTATCTAGCATTTAACTGAAAACTCAATGCAATGTGATGCTTTGTCCTTTTTGGGCACGGTTTGTAATTTTTTGAATCTTTTTTTTCTGATTTTCAGGTTTATTCGTTGTTGGTTGGGTACTGGCATTATATGTAATACTAAAACCTGATAGTGTAGTTTAATTGTAAATCACGTCGTCAGATTGTGAGCATCTGATTTATAAGATTAGATCAGCGATTGAAATTTACAACTTTAAGTCAAACAAAATACATTTGAAGTAACAAATTAACGGAAGACTAAAAAAATAGTTGGCATAAGACAAAATAATTATTTCCAGTTATGAGTTTAAAACACAGAATATTTTGACCAGAAGTCCTTTTGCTCCACCTTTTCAACTGATTTACGGGAAAATTAAAAATGTCAATTTAGTCTAAATAGAAAAAATGGTCCACAAAATCAAACACTAAAGCATATGTTCGTCATGAAGGCATAAAAAGAAGAACCAAAAACCAAACCTAAGTAAACACGGCTTTACATAGGGCCTAGGTTGCCTTATGGTAATGTCAGTGCATGAAATTTTTTTCGTCGACAACTGCCGTCATCTTTCATTAACATTAGTTATTATGCTATTCAAAGGGTAAGAAACAGAGTGATTTACGTTTATTTCAAGATAACAGACTTGGTTTAATGATTTGCTATCGTAACCTGCATACTCAGTTATTGATTAATTTCATCATTTTTACATTCGGCGAGTTCTCCAGAGCGCCAATGTTGGTAACTGAATAGAAATGGTACAGCCAACCATTTTAGCCAAGTAAAGTTTATATGAGACCACTTGATCAGAAAGCCACATATCCTGTTTTGCTTTCCAAATTTGTGCATTGCGATTGATTCTCGTTATTCATTTTGCCTTCGTGCTCTGATGATCATTACCGGAGGCGGAATCGTGTCATTATGCCTAGCTGAAGATAGCTTTGAAATATTGTACGACTGGTCCGATGCAAAGAGATTATTATTTATGTAGTGCACGCAAACTAACTTTAAACATAGTCCGAAAATATCAACCTTTGTCAGAACTAACGAAAATTAATCTTAGAAAAGCAGATTTGACAGCTTTTGGAGAATCGACTCAAGACCGAGAACACGTTATACTGCGCCCTACAAATGGTTAGACTTGCTGGTTATTTAACAGTTAACTACTGTTTGTTGCGGAGAGCTAATATATATGCAAGTATGGATTAGGAGTTGCGAACCTATTATCCTACATTTATCACACAAATATATAGTGGTTAAGGGGCGTAATACCGGCTCCTACTGATGAGTCGCCTGTAAGCACGAAACGAATGTGCATGACATTATACTTTCCGTTCACGCAGCCTTTGGTTTATCCTTCTGGTCACAACTGAACTAATTTGTTACTAGGTTCGCAACACCTAATACATACTTGCATATGTATTAGTTCTCCGCGACAAACAGTATTTAACTGTTATATATTGAAATTAATGATGTCATGTTTTCAGCGAAATGTGATAACTGATATCCATCAAGGCCAGATCGTATGGATTTACTGGAGTAACAGGTGTTCAGAAATAGTTGTAATTCTCAATTTTGGTGAACTATAGCTTACATTGATATCCATCATGTTGGTATCATGTACCGACCCGGAAGCCATAGTGTTAGTACTATATACCTTTTCGGTACAATAATGTTGATATCAGTTACATACACAATAGACGTAGTGTTAGTATCCTTTACAGACTCGGTATATATATTATATAGTGTGAGTTAGCGTTGGAGTCGCATTGCCAAGACTTTATATAATGCTAGCTTCACTATTGCAGGTTTACACATTCGTCTAGGAGATTATATCGTCCTATTATCCTACATTCCTCACCCAAATATATAGTGATTAAAGGGCGTAATACCGGCTCCTACCGATGAGTCGCCAGTAAGCACGAAACGAATGTGCATGAGATTATACTTTCCGTTCATGCTGCCTTTGGTTTATCCTTCTGGTCACAACTGAACTAATATGTTACTAGGTTCGCAAAACCTAATACATAATTGCTGGTTATTTTTCGCGATTTGTATGCTTCTGCAGAGAATTGGTTGAATTGAAGACCCAAAATTCGTTCTTCACACTGGAGGTAAAACAACAGGAAAAAACTAAAAAGTTCGTTTTGGCTGAGTTATTATACGTGGTAAAACGACGCGATATCTCAGGTCAGTTTGGGCTCAAACTTGGTGTTACTTTCAAACTTACTCTTTCAATGACAAAGACTTCATAGAATGAATTATACAAATGAATCATTATTCTATTGAAGCCCGTAAATATCGTTTATTTGAGTACACCATGGATGATTAGGTTTTTTTGTAAAAACATCGGTATATTTAATGTGTTTGTCTGATTTTTGGTCAATATTTACCGTTGTCTACTCGAAGCCAATCATTGAGTTTGTGTTGCAATATGATTTGAAAATGTTTTCCATGTTTTGATCTGAGTGAATAGATGTAGCAAAGATTACTTTACATGACTTGTTCTGAAACTCAATTAATGTTCATTGACCAATATACGGGCGATGGAATAATTTATTAATGAGCTTTCCCTTAGTCTTACAAAGCCGATATAATTATGTCTTACGGAACGAAATAAATATGAGATTTCTATTTAAGTGAAACTCTCCAACCATCATATTTATTTTTAGGAATTTAAAACCGTGTCCAAGCTGATACTCTGCTTAATAAATTCAACCAAATTCATCAGAAATTGCGTTTTAGAATGGTAAAGGAAGAAGAAATTGCTCTAGAATTTCATGATTTGTTGCTAAAACGGCGAAATGATGGCATACACATGAAGACCGGAATTGCGCAATATTTACCTTTCAGCAGCACGTTTTTTGTTTATAGCCAGATCAGATTGTGTAACTTACTGCTGACCCGTAATCAGCTATTGAAAACTAGGTATTGCATTTTAACTGAATTTCAATTTGTTTTAGCTTTATTCGACCCACTATACAACTTTTCTCTTCTATATTAAAAGAAAAAAATAAAATTTATATGCATACTGGCAAAGTATGATTAGTACAAAAGGGCAAGTTATAAACCAATCTGGTTTATGATCTGCCTATAGATCGTAATTTGCTCATGCTTGTCTAGTGCATACTCGTTTACTGTTTCATCAATAATATGATGTCAAATAATAAAAAGTTATTGTTACAAAAATTATCCGTATTAGTCTGCTATAACACGCGAAGCGAATTAAAGAGGTATTGAAAGCGTTTAGTGAAAATATCGAATAAATGAATACTACCTATGCTTTAATTTAATGCCGACGACTACATATTGCTTCTACACAAGGTGTTATCTGAATGAATGTGGTAATAACGTATAAAGTAAATGTTGGCTCAAACATGAGCGATGCGGTGCAACTGTACGACGTTTAAACAATAAAACATAAAAATAAGCAAATTGTATTACTGTTGAGTTTAAACAATTCTTGCCGCAGAATTGCTATAATAATAAATTACTGTAAGCAATCAATGCAAAATTATCATATAAAAAAATGTTTATAACTTGTGGGACATGTGAGAGCGTGGAATATTAACCAGGTGAAAGTTATACATGATTATGATGCCTGGCGTGATATAAAGCGCAAATGGTGCGGAAAAACGTACATTTGATGAACAAAGAAATGAAACCATAATGTGTAGCAAAGAAATTAATCGATCAGTTACATGTTATGCTAAGTAAGTTATAATTTGGTCGAGTTAGTTGGCCTGGATTTTCTGAGACTCATGGAAAATCCACGAATAGGCAAACCAATAAAAGGTTTTAACCTATCTTATTTACCAAAAAATGTGTCGTATTCCACATGATTATGAAACATTTTGCCTATTGAGTTAAGCATTGGCAGGCACTATGAAACATTTGCCGCAGCGGTACTCCAACAGCATCGTTACTGACATGAACATCCTTGCAGTTGTCGAATTGCGGATGTTCAAAAGTAACCTGAAACGTGTTTTAACTGCTGGGCTAATATAAAATACTAAAATTAAGACTAAGATGAGAAGCCTTAATTTCTTAGTTAACATATGTATGAAATACACTTTTGGTATAACTACGCAGATGTAAATCCATGCCGTAAACGAGCTTTGGCACCGAGTTACGAAAGATTTGCGTATACAAAAACGCATAGCAAGGATTACTAAGCGTAGAACATTGATCCAGTTGCCATTTATAGACGAAGATAATAAAACAGATTTGACTTTCATATTCATTGTTATTAAAATACTATTGCAGGAGTTTTTGAATGTAGTGGTCTGGCGTAAAATGCATTCTATGGAAATTAAGTTTTACATAAAATGATCGGAGGAGAAATATAAGTATCTTTATCAATAATAACCCAATTAAGAGCATCATAATGAGCTTTTCAGATAGAGATAAATCCATTCATGACTTCAGCTGCAGAAATTGTGCCGAGGGATTATACCACAGGCCATCGAGTAAATCTATTGAAATGGGCCAACTTAGAAGAAGTAAGTAGGGTGATTTTATACTTCTGGCATATGACAAACAGGAAACCCCGGCATATAGCGTTCTGCTTACGTTCATTGGCCAAGAAATGATATTTTTCAAGTCAAAATTTATCATTTATACATGGGTGGGAAACGGAGGCTAGTTTGCAAATCAGGCTTTCGTAGAAAAGATGGTCTCAAGCTGTGTTCACTGACGGTTCAAATATTGAAAGGGGTTGCCAAAGACGACTGTATTGAAACGTCTGGCCTTGAAAATGCATCTGCAACTATTTTTTTGCGTGGAAGATTGCAATTTTCCATTCAACTAGACGTGTTGGTTGATTATCTATTCGAACGGAATACTTTGCGAATGTTAATTTCTCTTTCTAAAGCACACTGACTAAGCGACAGCACATCTACTGCTGCGTATAACGAAAAGAAAATTGAGCATTGTTTAGTGTATAGCAAGAAATTCCGGACAAAATTTGTCGTTTCTACTTCCTATCGATTGTATTGTACGCGAGAAAATACGTTTTCGATTCCGTAATGAACTGTTCTAATTTAGCACTGATCGCAAATTTCAAAGTATCCGTTTTTGGCCTAAAAGGTTGATTAACATGTAGGTGAATAAACGTGGCAGCAGTTGATAACGAGTTAACTGAATGGCGAAGAAATATGTCGTCAATTCACGAAGGCAGAATTTGCGTTTAGCCCTTTTCAATTTTCCCCATTCTTGTTTAACGAAAGCAATGGTTTTGATAGGTCATAAAGGAGCTTGCGTTAATAACTGAGATCATCTTATGTATTTATCAAAACTTTCAGTCGTAGGCGATGAAATTTTCCTAATTGAATAAATCTTGCGGTGAAACGCGAGGATTAGACTGTGTAATGGAAACGGAGCCCGAAGTAATCTTTTGACGCCTTGACATTTTTCACGTTTAAAAGAATGGTCTTTAAAAATTTTGTTATGTTCACTGGTATCAAAACAACATTAACATAACAACATTAATATAATTTTGTATCCAAAGTGTTTGGAAAAATAAATTGATGCAAAGATATTGCGCTTGTTGTATTTCTATTAGAGTAGGCGGGATGTATTACTCCTTTTTGGATTTAGAGCATAAAATGTTTGTAAAGTGATCCTTCAAAAATATTCTAAGCTATATGGCCAAAATTTCAGCGTTTGCCTTGTGTCATGGAATAAATTTGCGCTCAAATTGAAAATTCTTGTCTACGAGGGTTAAATTTTCGCTTTTGAAATATGTTCCCAGTACCGATTTACGAACAATCTACAGCACAATGTTTAAAAAATTTAAAATAATGCTAAAGTTTCATATTCTCCAGACTGGATCCCAAAAATTAGAATTATAATTACAATTATAATGTAGAATTATATTCAAAACAAATCTATCAAATACATCGAAATGTAGATTAAAATATAAAAACGAGGATTATGTTAATTGGTGGTAAACAATAAAAAGTGAAGTATTAAACCTTACAAAAATTATTGAAACACAGCATTAAATTAAATCGATTAGTTTCGTAAAATCTAATGTTAAGTATAGAGTTATTTACAAAATGTATACATGAAGTGGTAGATTACAAATAAAATGATGCAGCCTATTGTATACAGTTGCAATATAAATTCACTGTGCACTATTTAACCATTAGAGTGCAAGCACCTGGAATAATTTAGTTATTCCAAATGAGCAAAATATGATAGGTTTATTATAACATTTCTGCTACAAAGTATCATTAAAAAATTTACCTGTCCGCAAGTTGAACTATGCAAGCGTATTGTCATATTCAAAATTCAATGTCCCTAAAATAATGTTGGCAATGACTTTAGCAAATATCAACCCTTTTGGCAACTAATGGAAGATATATATATATATATATATATGTATATATATATATATATATATATATATATATATATATATATATATATATACGCAAGCTTATCTTATTATGCACGAAAGACGTACGATTTCGTTTTAATGGAAACATCTACAAACAGACTGATGGTGTCGCAATGGGAAGCCCCTTATCTCCAGTGTTGGCTGAGATTTTTCTAGGGCACCTAGAAAATACATCATTAAACAGTGACATAAGTAAATGTGCTCAATATATACGGTACGTGGATGATATATTTCTTGTACTTAAGAACAGGTCGCAATCACGAACATTGCTTCAAAGTTTCAACAAAGCACATAAGAATATCGGTTTCACGTCAGAGCACGAGAAAGATGACTGTCGGCCTTTCCTAGATGTACTATTAAAGAAAGAAACTAATGGTAAATTAAACAGAACAATTTACCATAAACCAACATGGTCTGCACAGTATTTGCATTACAGCAGTTTTGTGCCATTTCAATATAAATTATCAACAGTTCGTGGTTGCTTTTCAAGAATTGACAGGTTGGTTAGTCAAGATTCTAAAGAAAATGAATATAATAAAGCAATTAACGATTTAATGTCTAATGGCTCTCCCAGACAATTAATTGAATCAATTATTAAAAGGGGAGTTAACCAGAAACAGACGTACTATGGGCCAGAAAAGAAAACCGTCTACCTAAACATCCCATTTAAGGGGGATGCAGTTTCCCGAATGGCACAAAAGAAAGTTGAAGCAGCATTAACACGCACATTTAATGCAGCCAAACTACGAGTGTTATTTAGGGTAACACACTTGCCTTTACCAGCAATCAAAGAGAAACAGCCGTTAATGTCGATATCAAATATTATTTACCAATATACATGCGCAAGTTGTCGATCAACTTACGTAGGCCGATCGACCAGACGGTTAATTACTCGAATGAGAGAACATTGTAACTTGAACGCCTGTTTTAAATCAAATGGTAAATACACGTCTGCTATTGCGCAACACATCATCGAAACATCGCACGTATGTTCTCCAGACGTAGCATTCAAATTAATTACTAAATGCAAAAACAAAAGGGAGCTAGCCACATACGAAGCCTTATGGATAAACAAATTGCAGCCGGATTTATGTAAGCAGAAGAAGCACGTACAAGCATTGAGCTTGAACTGGATGTGACGCACGCAATTTAATTGGTTTTTCACACTCTCTATGTTCACATATTTCTATCTTGTTTTGCTTTCCAATTTATATATAAAAAATTTCTTTATATCTGATAAAATTTCTTTTGTTTTCTGCACGCAGGAAGTGTACAATGAATAAATAATATATATATATATATATATATATATATATATATATATATATATATATATATATATATATATATATGTCTTTGAACAAGCAGCGTGTGTCCGCAAGTTTCTTTTCACATAGACCTAGTTCTTGCAAGTGGTCAAGATCCTGCTCCTGTTCCATTATTATTATTTATTTGTCTCGTAAAGATATTCGTTTACTGGTTGAGGTGGAATAATTTTATAGAATATGTCTTTTAAGCAATAAATGTTTTGGGAAAAAAACTGAAGTCTGCAAGTATATATGTTTTAAGAAACAAGACTCACAAATTTCAATGTTTCCATGTACAGCTTCTAATAATTTGAACAGGCATAACTTTCATAGGGTTCAACGTTTGGCTACGTATTTGAAGATCGGTATAATAAATAACTTTTTCTTTATTAACGTTCATCTTTTAGAGCATCTAACTTTTCTTTCAATATGTCTCTCTGCAGAAGATATACAGCAAATGATCGTACCTCGTTTCTTGACATTTGATGAAGTTTGACATCGAAATCATTAGAAATAAATTCATCAATTAGATGAATATAGTAAAATTCTGTCCTCCGAAAATGTTTTATTGGCTTTAACAAATTAATCTTCAATCTGAATTTTATTAAATGCATAATCAGGTCATAAATATCTATTGCAATGTTTTAATAGAGAAATTATTAGTGCTCGAATGTACTGGAAAGATGACATTAATACTAACATGAATTTTACGGATTTTATAATATTGTTTTAAATTTTATCGATTTTAAACTAAAACTTTTCGATTCATCAATTGTTACGTTTGGCAACTCAGATTGTTTGTTATTTGCCTAAATATTCATGCTTCTATTATACAAATTATAATAAAGTATTCTATGAATATCCGTGCCAGTATTTAAGAAGTCAATCGCCATCAAAATAGCATACAAACAAAATTGAGACAAAAAAATTACTAAAAATTATTGAGGACAATTGGCGCCGCGATATTGATATTATCTAGATTTATTCCATATTTCCACATGAATAGAATATTTGCGAGATTTGAACGTTCTTTCGTAAACCTACACTGGCTTGAATCGAAGTCAATGTTTATATTATATAAAAACATATTCATTCAGTTATCTTCAGGAAGGAAGAGAAATTTGAGATTAGCCTATAAACTTTGACATTTGTACCTGTAATTTATTAATCCTAGCTTTGACATAACTGTTCAATATGAGCCGATGTTTTCATAAATGGTAAAAGTCAATTAAAATATATATCATCGATATATATTTTGATTTGATTTAAGCTTTATCATTTAACTTTGATTTTATTAGCAAACTATAATCAAAAACTAGATTTTATTCGTGATTATCTAGATAAGGTGACGCATTCTTTCGGATAACAATTACCAGACAAGACTTCCTAGCTAGCAATCTTGATATAAACACCTGACCCACTAAGTGCATACGATTGCCAGTATAAAATATGAATTGGATTGTGTAGAAAAGAAAATTCATCCAGTAGACTGGTTTCGTCCTTCATGGGAACTCATAACGCTCTATACAGTATTTGCCGCGGAAATGGTTCGTGTCCTGTTTGCGGCAAATTCTGGCTATCTTGATTATAGTAATTGTTATTACCGCCCGCGCAAACAATTTTCGTTTAAGCCACAAATATATTTATTACCCGTTTAACCTTAAACTATTATCTACTTTTCATTCTTCCGGTGCTTAGAGTAATAATTTGTGGGTTTTCGCCAGCTTATAATTGTTCTTTAGCATAGCCAGTTTTAAATTTGTGTTCATCGACAAATTGCCTTATTATAACGTTCATTTCTTCATTTATAATATCAAATCTTGTTTGTATTTTATCCTGTAAATTAAACTACATATCACTGTAATTTCTGTTTCATTTTTTAATTTTCATAATCTTCTATCAATGTTTCTGGCTATAGTATCGAAAAAAGTGCAAGTTGGAAAAAGATTATGTAACATTGTGGATGCAGAATAAAAGATTCAGTCGTGTTCATGTAATAAAAATATTTATAATCAACGGCTCCACTTAACATTCCGGAAAGCTTCCTGTAAATTATGAAATCCTTAATATGTGCATTCATAGCTGAAATTTACGGACTACTAAAAAACGGATTATTCCGTCTAAACTTAATTTTTTTATGGTCTACTTCTTAATGTAATTAAAAACCTCAAAACAGTAACATAAGCTTATTCCGTAACTAAGTAAATATGATATATGTATTCCGAATAACTAGTTGTTTTTTTAATTTTTTGCGATAGATAATATTTAGACATTAGATACGGTATTTTGCAGTTAAGAAGTATATTTAAATCATTTACAACAAAATTATACCATAGTAGACCAAAATAATTTCGAAAGCAATGATTAACTGAGCACTATTCTGTGTATACACACAGTGGTCTATAGAAAACAGTTAAAATCAACGTATAAATTAGTAGATACAAAAATTTAGTTGCGGTATAATTTGAAATATTATGTAATAAGACCACTACAACACGCCTATGCAGCGATCCGGCTTTGCGAATCTCAGTTACCTGACATTACAAATTTCTGACCACCAATGTATTTATGGAGCCATGTTTCCATAAAAAATACGCAATAGAAAATTGTGTTGTTTATAAAGTTAGGCAGAAGAAAGTTTTTATTCCTTATTTGTCTAAAGTTAGCATCAATTAGAGAATAGATATCTTGAAAAATATCAACGTGATTGGTCGGATGTTGTCAATCAGCCGATACAGCTTATTTAGAACTCGTTCATCCATTTCTACCATTCATACACTTAAATCACCATGTTGAACTCATTCAGTACAGACTACCTTGTACATGCCCTCTTTTGTTTATAGACTGTTTTTGGAGTTGCTCTGAATATGGCCAGTACTCGCAGATGTTGATGACATCGATATTGAAATTCTGCTAGCTACCACTTATGTCACTTCTAAGTTATCGTTGCCTATTTTACTCCATTTTGCAACAGCCAACGTTCTTTACAGAAATGTTTTATGTTGGCCAATCAATACCTTTTTAAATCAATTCAATTTTTCCTCCTTCTTATTGATCGCGTAAGATGACTGTTAGATGGCCTTTTGGATAGTTTAAGAACAACCATTCTCAGGCAGTTTAATCTCGTTTCAAACCTACAGCAGTTCGCAAGATGAGCTTTAACGAAATCTCTAGTGATTTTCTTCAATCTAAAAACATTGTCCTGACTCGCGCCTTCCTATAAGTTTGGCAATTTCAGCTTGTTTAGTTTGTAGGACCATACTGAAAATTCCTCAGTCGAAACTTTAATATTTTAACACATATTTGTGTCATATTCAAAAAATCCAATCAGATCGGTCTATTGTTTAGCTTCCATTTTCCATCAACTCTCCCATGATCTGGTTCTATCCGAATATCAGCCAAATTAAATTTTCATCTATTTTCCGGAAAACTTTTTCCTCGAAATGAATGAATTGTTCAATGGTCATCGCAGTATGCCATCTATATCCGTTAGGAGTCAGATTTTACCGTGCGCGAGTATCTTCAGTGCAGTATTTAAAAAAAAACATGTAATAGATAGCTCTGCGACTATTCACAATAATTTCACTACTTCTTGGATGAGGTCGCCAAATGTAACGCTACAAACAGATTTCTGTGAAGCATTGCTCTATATTCACCGACAAATACCTGCAATTGATGATATATCGAACAGAGGCGACCGACCTGAAATACTTTGTCGGTTCTGCATACTTATCTGTGTCGAGGGAGGTTGTCGATGCATTGGAAATTGAGCTTTGTGCAAATGCTCGTCGGGCAATTGGCAAGATCCGCATACGAAATTAAGTGATTTTGATTGTAGAGATATACCTGATGTGCGCCTGAGCAAAAGAATTTATAGTTAAATAACTGAAAAATAACAGTTAAAATAAAATGTGTGTACTGCTTAGCAAATGAATCGCTTTTATATAAACGATGCATTTCAGGTAAAGCGTGATTAATCTATAGTCAGTATAGATTGAGCGCATTATCGTTGGTACATTACCAGACCTTGAAAATTGAACCTTCCATTGATATTGAATTTCAAGTTCTCAGAAATTTGTTCTAATAAAATATACTTCTCCATATATATATATATATATATATATATATATATATATCCTGGGTTTTCATTTGAATATGTAGGTGGCAAAAAGTCCAACTTGGCTTTAATTCCATTTCTTGTTTAGACTGCGTAATAAGTGTATATGTGTTTGTGTCAGTATGTGTGTGCATGTTTGCATGTAGTGGTCCTTCTCGTTGTTGTGAAAAGTGATGCCTGAGATCTGGTCATTCTTGTGTTGATAGATTGAGAGTTCACCAATTGTTAACCTTGTTGGTTATTATCTGTACGAATGTTTTTCCCCGATTGTCGTCTTTCGTTGTGCCTTTTTACTCAATTACGTTCTGTCCCCATCTTCGCAACGCATGGTGTATGGATTGCAATGTTAAATGCTCATATTGGTCGGAGATTTCTGTCGCTGTTAACAATGATTTTAATACCTTATGTGCAGCTGTTTATTCTTCATTAGTTGGTTGCCAATCCGAAGGAATGTCTGTTGAGGTTGGTTTAGTGGGTGTTTAGATTTGCTTAGATGCTAGTAAATTGTTGTTGGGTTTTGTGATTCGTGGCTAATAAATTGAAATTTCATGCTGATGCAACTTTTGAATGTTTAGATTGCCCTTTATATATATATATATATATATATATATATATATATATATATATATATATATATATATATATATATATATATATATATGTAAATTTAATATTTGTGGCAGGAATTTGATTATATATCTCAGCATAAACTGAAAAATGTTTAACGTAGCAAAGCTATTTCGTCCTGTAGACCGGGTTTGTCCATATTGGGAATTCTTCAAGAAATGTTATGGATTCTCCCTAGACGGGGATCAAACCGGAGCACACTTAATTCAGAGTCTTGGTCTCTGTACAATTCACTATTCTTTCATAGTAATTGATACTTATGTTGTATCTCTTACAAACATTAGTTCTACCATTCAACTCCCAATCTAGTGTTATTTGATAACATTGTTCTGAATTTAGAATTTATTGCACATTTTTTATATAAAAATATATAAATATCTATATATCAAAGAATAAGTTAAGCATTACTCAAGGTGACAAAGGCAAAATTTCAGGATAACTGTTTCTAAACAATTTAGAATTCCAGAATTTTCCTAGGGCGGGGCCACTAAACACTGTGCTACCTCTGCAGTATACTACGTTCTTGGATATCTTTCTTCTAAATTGGGGCCTATCTGGAATATGTTTTAACACGACGATCAATTAACCCATTTCCTGTCCGCCAGTATACAACAGACACGCAGAAAATGTGTTGAATCGAAGATATATGGCCTGGGTTTATTGTATAGTTGTCAATATAAACTAAACATTTCCAAAGTTAACATCGTGTTGACCAGTTTCAAGCTTATTTAGAAGCTCGTAAAGTACTGTCCAGAATTTGCCGCGTATTAGGATCAAACCATTTTGTTTATCTGCAACTTAATACATTGCGTCATTTCTACAATTTATTTTATGATATACATCAACTGATGTTTTGGTCCTACTTTTAGGTCCGCTTTGTTTATATTGCCAAACATATATGTAGATTAAATGAACATTAGTTGCGCGGGCGGTGATAAAAATTAATTAAATCAAGGTTGCTTTCTAAACATAAACACCCGACCATTATGTACATAAACCAAGCATTGTGTAATGTAGAAATCTCGACAGGGTGGTTCAGTGGTTAGGGCACCGGATTAAGAAACAGAAGTGCTGAGATTCGAGCCCTGTCCGCGGCCTATTCTGGAAAGTACGTCATGAGTTCCCTTTAAGTATGAAACTGGTCTAATTTACCTCGTATCGATTCTCCTATCTACTGAAGAACGCCCAATAGCAGCAAAACAGGTCTACTAGATTAATTGAATTTTTTTGTTTTACCCGATTAACTTATAGAAACTAAATGTTTGTAATAAAATACTGCAATTATACTTTATTGTACAATACAAACTTTTATCAAGGATACATAATACAAAGGCGAAAACGCGAATAAAATGAAGAATTTTAAATATTTTATTACATCTGTTTAGTTATGTAACTACGAAAACGTTCAAAGATTACTTTTAATCGATGTTGTGAAATTAATATAGACACCTGCCCCATTATGTAAATTAATTTGTCAATATAAACTAAGCAAAGTATAGTGTAGAAAATGCAAAGTATCCAGGAGACCGGTTTTGTTCTTATCAGGAACACATCAAGTATTGTCCAAAATTTTCCATGGAGAGGCCTCGAACCAGGCAACATCTGCTTCGGAATTTGGTGCTCTAACCACTGAACCACCCTGCCGCACGAGTGGTTAAAGCAAAAGATTCTGAAGCAGATGTTTCCAGGTTTGAGCCATGTCCGCGATGTCTTCCCAATAGGGCCGAAACCGGTCTACTGGATGAATTGCCTTTTCGACATTATACAATGCTTAGTTTATACTAACAAATGTATGCACATAATGGGTCAGGTTTTCAAATAAAGATTTCAACCTTGATTAAATTAATTGCTATCACTGCAACCAATGTTCGTTTAATGTTCAAAGATTCATTTATTTGCTGCGAATATAATTAAAGTTTGTGAATTCCGTTATTATAAAAATCTAAGTAACAAAATTAAAATTATTTGAAATTTAACGTGACATCTAGACATTTACTAGGAATTGTTCATTCAATTTTACTTTATTTATAGCATAATAATAATAATAATAATAATAATAATAATAATAATAAAAATAATAATATTAATAAATTTCATCCATTTTTATTCTACTTATTGTGTAATCGTTTCGAACTTTCAATTTTGTTTTTCAATAACGCTCGTTGGTATGCTTGTGCGCAGAAAATCTAATTATTCATTTTAGGAAGTTTCAATCGCAAGTGGAATTTACGAGTTAGATTGCACTTGAAATTCCGCTTAAGAAAATCCTACGATCAACCGCTTAATGCATTAGAAGATTTGGTCGTTTGCTGATGCACTCGGCTTAGCTTATAGCTTACAGAGCGTAAACTATTGAATTACTGTTCTAAATTTAGGCGCAGTTTTAAAGACGAATGCATAAAAAACTGACTGCATAAAAAACATCATCTAATGAGAAATAAGCATGTACAGATAGAAAGTCAATTAGAAGCAGTATGATCGAGATCAGTACGCATGCAGTTGCCCACCTGTCAACAGAAACCTTACAAAAACCAACAATACGCTTTTTTAGGATAATTGCATGAAAGAATAAGAACTAACTTTCATTCACACACACAAATTTGGATGGACAAAATTGTCTTTTAAACAGGACATATTCTATTATTCTCCTTAAGAGTATTGAAATGGAAGTGGTCTCTAGCTTAATGACTCAAATTATTACACCGCCAATGTTCTCCTAGAAATTAATTTCTAATTTATATTAAATTAAAAATATATATCGGTTAGAAAAATTTACCTTCATAAGGGAAGCATATTGAAAAACACGTGCAAGTAAAATTATATAAAATTTCAATAAAATGTCGTATCAAATTTTGCATGTAATAAAAGGTTTACTCTCAGTATCGAATGCATTTCCTGCCCGCAGTGAGCTTATAAAACGAAGCCGTTATAGCGCCCCATATCCTTCCTACATTTGGACAAAGGCAAGACCCAATCAACTCACCAGGAGGCCTCCGATTGTACACATCCTATTCACCCGGTATTGAAGCTGTAACTCATAGCAACTGAATATATTTTAAGATGGCAAAACGTTTTCATCAAAAAGCACGAAGTATCTGTTCATGTATGTATTGGTCAGGCCTTCTTGTCTTAGATCAAACTGAGTGTTATATATTTTTGAATGTCAATAAATAAATAAAAATGATTTAGTAATAAAAATATTTATAAACAATATTTAACTGAGTTCGTATTTTTTTTTACTTTATTCAAAATTATGTAAAAGTATTGAAATATGATACTACATATATATATATGTATATATATATATATATATAGAGTATA
>JAQBSW010008396.1:0-34511 GCA_029291075.1 Eudiplozoon nipponicum
TTTGATTTTTAACATCAATTTCATCAATTCATCACTGTCAATTACAAGTCCTGATTCCTGGTCTCCCAAAGGATCAGGTAGTTCCATAAAATTCCTTTCATTCTGTGGATTACATATCAAATTGGCAAATACTTCATCCAATTCACAGAGAAATTCATACTCTGTTTTATCCACAAATACTATATGTAACTAATATGTAACATTTAAGTTCTAATATATCCGACATATATAATTTCAGTCATGTCCAAGTTGTGGAGGAAGATAATTCTCCGCCAAAATTGAAGTGACAATAGCTGATAAATTTAAACCTCCTTGACTGATTGCAACAAATTTTAATTAAAAAGAAATTCATTTATTTTCCAGGATTTTCTTTGTTTAAATACTTGACTGTATAAATACATTGAATTGTGCGCAATTTCAGTTTTCGAGCATTCTGTATGTGACTGGTTGTAACTTGCTCGGCCTGCTGCATTTACTTCACTTTCTACATTTAACGGTTACCCGATTTCCACAATATATTCCTGCTAACACTGTCTTATAATTTTTACTTCCGCATATATTGGGGACGTTCTGGAACAGGTAATTTAATAATTCTGTTTTCACGTCTATTTCTTTCCAGATTATTTGTTCGGGTGTTTTGTAACGCGAAAGGTTTCACATTCTGATTGCCTAACATTAAGTATCATATTAATAAATAAATACGATCGACATGGAAGCTCATCTTAAGTTTGAGGACACTAGCAAGTTAGCTCAAGACATGGCAGGTATGAATTTAACAGATATGAATGAAAGTACAAGCTTATCAGATTCTATTATACATTTAAAGACTGATCACGATCTGGCATCTATGGGGTTCTCAGACACTAATAAGTTAGGAGCCTCTACAATGTTACTGATTTAGTTATTTCCAAAAATATAATTATTTTATCACGCATTAATAATGAAAATCAATGATACATCTAGCTGCGTCTGTACACGTTATCGAGGTTTCCTTAGGCGAGGCTGTGTGCAGCTACAACTTGCCCATGGCTTACGTCTCCGTCTGAAACAATTATGTGAGAATAATCAGTGCAAACCTACCACAAGCGTAGTCGGAAGCATCGCCGATATACAATTCTAATGATCCTTTCGTTCGTTGGTCGCTCTGATCTGTTGCATTCCTGATATGTGAATTATTAGTTTCTCTGCCAAATATGAGGAGTGCAGACAACAGTGAGTGGGTCGTTTCCCCAGTTTATATGCAGATTACAGGAATCTGGTTTTTAGCTTTCTCAAATTAAATTTATCAGTAACGTGTCTAGGCACCAAACCGTACAATAGACATTTAGATGCAGCGAGCTTGTTTGCATGGCTTATCGGTAGTTCTATAGTGCAGCAATTTTAAAACGCATTCCTGGTTATCATCAACGAGTGGCTTATTTTGTCTCAATAAAAATCATGACAGGCGTTCGCCTCACTTGCTAGCTTCACTAATCTAATAAAAATAAAACCATTAAAGCGGTTTAAGAATAGCATCGGATGGTACCTGCCCGGTTTCCATTGTAATGATCAATGAATTCGATTGAATTTTAACATGTTTCATTTAACGGCCTGTCCTTCCAATCAGCTATCTATTCTGGAATTTCGCTTGCTCCACTTTTTGTGGAGTTGGCTCTTTTGGGTAATACTTTTGCGACTCAGCTTCAAGTAAATGCCGTACGACGTCACAAAGTCAGTTAGGTGCCAAGATGGCTGAAATTAAAACTGTTGGGGGCCCTTATTATGGCCGGTATTGCGTTCATCGGCAAATGCCGAGTAAGTTAGTGTAGCATGTCTAGAAATACTCCTAGACACTTGCGACCAGCTCTGGTTGACTGGCTGTCGTCTCTTCTATTGTGGCTTTAATATCAGTGGCGAGAGATTGTGTGAAGACTGAGTAATGTCTCGTTGAAGATTTGCGACAACACCGAGGCAACTGGTGCACGTGAAGGTCCAATAAGTAAGTGTTGTTCCGTCTCACTAGTTGTGCAGCAAGAAGATTGACGTGACTGAAATTGACACTGTGTGAGAAGCAAGTCCAGAAGTCAAGTTGAGTCACGGATGTAGCCAATTGTTGGTGAAACTATCAAATCACCAGCGTAGGTATTGACAGCCGACAGAACGCACACGCGTGACGGAAGGCAGCATGCAATTGCAACAACTGACTTGCATGGTAAATTGCCGTGCTTAAATAGCATGCCATGCCTACTTGCACACTATTGGTTAAACGGCAAGTTTCGCTTTTTCTCATTGGTGCAACGTAAATAAAATTGAATTTAATTTACGCAATATGTCGGCCATTAATTTGTGTCGTTACAGTATGTTAAAAGCCAGTATGACAGGAGACAGCACGCACAAGTATCGCACAGATGATAGCAAACGTGATAACTGACTGGCATGATAAATTCACCGTACCTAAAAAGTTTGAAAACGAAAGCTCGCACGCCATTGGTTAACATCAAATTGCGCTTTTTTTAATTGGTTCCGCGTAAATTAAATTTGAATTTCATTTACGCAATATGTCGGCGAATTGTTCTTGAGCCGTAACATCACTTTCCTCTCTGAAAAAGAAAAACATTGCTCTCAGCGAGGCTTGATAAGAAATGTAGGGCAGAGTTTGAACCAAGTTAAGCAACTGGTTATTATTCTGCCCATAGTTATAAAATATACCGTAAATGCTGGGCTGAAGTATGCTTGTTGGTTGCTTTAACAATGATGTGATTTCAAATAACCACTAAGAATTACTACACAAATTGTTAGCTGTAGTGGTCGGTCATACCGCGTGGGACAAAATAGAGCAATGCAAGGTTTGGGAGCCGCAGCGCGAGGCTTTTAAGGTAGAATGCTACTGATGTTGCCAGGTTTAAGATGAATCTTGGGCAGGCTGGATCGCCGTCAATGTGTTTGAATCCGACCAAAGGAGCTAGTGTGTGCTCGACGTTGTGGTCATGACATTCGTAGAGTGGCCACTGTGCAATTGATGAAGTTGAGATGTACCGTGATATGAAACTGATAACTACTTTGTGTTGCTACATAAAGGCGTTAGCTCTAAGTAGATGGTCATACCAAAATAGGCAGTGTGAGCTCAGGTGTGAGCCTTACGTTACAATGTAAAAATATATACATAAAAATCAAAAAGGTAACGACCAAAATAGTGTACTCAAACATTGCCACAGAGATGGCATAATACTAAAGAATTCTTAAAAAATGCTGAACAATTGTTAGTTAAGAACACCAGGTTATACCACGTGAGACAAGTGAGTGTGAGAAGAAAAATGTATCATGCGGATTCATAGAGGTCACGTCGCGTGACATAGGGCAAAAAAATAAAATAACAAAAAATAAATGTTAAAGAAATCATCAGTTACGCGTTATGCAAAGCAATATATTGCTAGGTTGAGATTGTAGGAAAATAGAGCCTGAGACGTGTGTAGTAGGTTGTCTGTTCCCAGGATCAGGCGCTTCAATAAAGGGTTTCAATCTGTATATGCTTACTGATGTAGGTGTCGCAGCGTGAAGATTTCGAGGTAAATCGCCTCTGAATTTGCCAGGTTTAAGTTAAAACCTAAGCAGGTTTGTATACGACCAAAGGAGCTAGAGTGCTCGACGTTGTGGTCATGACATTTGTAAAGTGGTCTTTGTGCAATTGATAAAGTTGAGATATGCATTGAAAGTGGCCTGTACCATGATATGAAGCTGATCACTACTTAGTGTTGCTACACGAAAGCGTTAGCTCTAAGTAGCTGGTCATACCAAAATAAGCAGTGTAATGTCATGTGTGAGAAATACATTATAATGTAAAAATATATACATTAAAATCAAAGGTAACTACATAAAAATATGTACACGAACATTGCCTCAGAGATGGCATAATACCAAAGAACTGTTCAAAAATGCTACACAGTTGTTAGCTAAGAACAGCTGGTTATGCCACGTGAGACAAATACGAAAAATAACGTAAGGTTAAAAATTTTGATAGTTAATGTTAATGTTTAAAAAAATCAATTACGCATTATATAAAGCAGGATATTGAGATTGTGGGCAGACGGAGCCTGAGACGTGTGTAGAAGGTTGAACGCTCTCAGGATCAGGCGGTTCGATAAACGATTTCAATCTGTCTAGGCTTACTGATGTCGGTGTAGCGCCTTGCATAATAATGAAGTATTTTGGTTGTCTAAGTAAAATCGGGTAAGGAACGCGATACTTGGGTTGTAGTGGTGCAACAGCATTATTGTTGCGAACGAGTACTCTCTTGCAGCTGTGGAGCTGTGGGTGAACAAAGACTGGACAAGGCGTGTGTCTCGGCTGCTGTTCAGACATGTTACCGAAATGAAGTCGAAGGCGGGTAGCTTTGTCTTGTGGGTCATCTTGTGCCGGAAGTTGACGTGGGAGCTGACTAGGCAGGCGTAGATCCATGCCATACAAGAGTTGTGACGCAGATGTTTTAATGAATTCACGAGTTCGGGAACGCATGGCAAGCAGAACTAAAGGTAGTGCATCGACCCAGTTGCCATTAACGGACGAGGATGCTAAAGCAGCTTTGAGTTCCCTATGCATTCTCTCTACCATACCATTAGCTTGGGGATGGTAGGCAGTCGTCTGGCGTAAGATGCATCCCATGTACCGCAAGGTGGTTTTGAAACGATCAGATGAGAAGCAAAGGCCTCTGTCCGTGATGACCTCATTGGGATCACCATAATTGGATATCCATTCAGAGATAAAGCCAATAGTTACTTCGTCTGCAGAAATAGTGCCAAGAGGTAATGCCGCAGGCCACCGCGTAAATCTATCGATCATAGTTAGAAGGTAACTGAAACCTTGAACCTTTGTCAGATGAACTATGTCGATGTGGACGATGGCTAGGCGAGAAGTAGATCGAAAATATTGTAACTTAGAACGAGTGTGTCGTGTGATCTTGTTTTTCTGACAAATTGCACACTCTGAGACCCATCGTTTAACATTCTGCCTAAGTCTGTGACCCAGAAACGATTTGTAAGAAGTCGGACAGTCGCTTGGCTTCCTGGGTGAGAAATTGAGTGAATTGAATCGAAAACCTTTCTCTGAAGGCTGTTCGGCAGAACTGGCTTGTTGGGCTGCGTACCCGTGAAGTAAACAATTGGTAAGCCTTTCCACAGACAGCATATGAACTTGGTTGGGTGACGGGCTATTGATCTTTGAATGTGAATGTCACCGCGTTGTTCCGTTTGCAGGAGAGTTGGCGTTAGTGCAGGTTCACTGAGTGCCACGGAGTTGACAGTGAATGGTGACGGCGAAGGTGGTTTTAGAGAGACGTCTGGCCTGGACAGGGCATCTGCAATGAAGTTCTGTTTGCCCTTGACGTGAAAGACGTCAAATTGCCATTCGCTTAGACTAGAAATCTGTCTTTCCACTCTGGCAGTGTACTTGGCGATAGATGAAGTTGCGTTTCGAAGTGCGCTAACTAGTGGTGCATGATCTGTGAAAAAAACAAATCTGCTACTGCCAATGATGCTGATAAAGTGGCGCACTGCGTCGTGGATGGCGAGAAGTTCTCGGCCGAAAGTGTCGTACCTCGTTTCTACTGGTTGGAGAGTACGCGAGTAGAAACTGATAGGCTTCCGAACTCCGTCGATCTCTTGTTCCAACGTGGCTCCAATAGCGAATTCAGAAGCATCTGTCGTGAGTAGAAATGGCTTTTCAAAATCTGGATGAGTTAGCATTGTGGCATTAGCTAACGAGTTGATGGCAAGTCGAAGTAATTCCTCGTCTTCGGATGACCAAGCAATGATGGAATTCTTGCTAAGTCCTTTTCGGTTCCGCAGATGCCTGCACAAAGGATAAAGTTGTTTTGAAAGGCCCGGAAGGAACTTGCGATAATAGTTTAGTACTCCCAGGATTTTCTGCAACTCGCTCACAGTCCTTGGTGACTTGATATTCTTGATTGAATTCGTCTTTGACGGCAACGGTTGAATACCTTGGGCCGTGATACGATGCCCTAAGAAGTCAACGGATGAAGTTGCAATCTGCGTCTTGTCACAGTTGATCTTGAGTCCGTGGTTGGATAAGCGTGAGAGGACATTTCGTAGATGTTTCGCATGAGATTCTAGATCTGGACTAAATACCATAATGTCATCGAGATATGACATACAATAAGCAGAGTCGTCGCGAAGTATGTTGTCTATGAATCTTTGAAATGTCTGAGTAGCACACATAAGTCCAAAAGGCATGTAAAGATATTCAAAAAGGCCAAATGGAGTGATGACTGCAGTTTTCTCCATATCCTCTGGTGCTACCAGGATGTGATGGTACGCTTGTTTGAGGTCAATCACTGAGAAGAAATTGCTGCCGTTGAGTTTTTCAAGTAAAGTGTTGATATTTGGAATGGGATATGCATCAGATTTTGTCACTGAATTTAGCTTACGGTAGTCTCCACAGGCTCTGTACGATCCGTTTGATTTAGAGACTAAGTGCAGTGGTGACGCCCATGAACTTTTCGATGGTCTGATGATTCCCTCTTCCAAAAGCCTTGAGAATTCTTCTTGGGCAGCTTTCAGCTTAGCAGGAGCCAGTGGTCGCTTCTACAGTGAAATAGGTTGTCCTTCTGTGACGATATGATGCATCGTGTTGGCGACTCGTAGCTCTGACTTGTTAAGATCGAAAAGCGATTTGTATTTTCGAAGAGCTGCTGATACGGTCTTCTACTTCCTGCGCCAGACGTTTCCCGATACTGATGCACCCTTGTGCCTGCGGTCTGTTGTCCTCTCCGTCAGCTGTGGAAATTGACACTCATTCGGAAATTCTTCGGAACGACAAAGACAAACTTGGCAAGCATAAAAAATTCTGGTGGTTATAACACCAGTTCTTTGGGGCATACTTATTGAAGGATTGCGAAGATCTCGATCGCCGCCTACCGTTATAATTGGGCTTAGGAACGAATTTGGGTCGAGCATTCACTTGAATTAGCTCGGATTTGGAAATGGCCAATCCTTCTAGAACTTTAGCCATGTTCGCCACTGTCCTCTCTAAAGAGGAGAGTCTATCATCTTGCGGGGGTGAAGAAAAGGATGGTGGATTCACTTTGGGTTCCAAAACCCTATATTCTAACTCACATCTCTCAGATAAGTCATCAATAGAGAGAGTGTTGGGAAGCTGTCTGGCAAAGAGTTTTAATGTTTGTGGAAGATTGTTAATAAAACAACCTTAGCCTCATGGTCAGAAATGTTGGTTTTATACCAACGTTTCCGTAATTCCCTCAGTATTTCGATGGGGCCAAGGTTTGGCGTGTCTAACTGCGCATATTCGTTTATTATCTGCTCAGTCTCTGTGGGCCCAAGCAAGGATTCTATCTCGTCTTCTAGGCCCAAAATGTGATTAGGTAGCTTCTTAATGGCCTCAAGCTTAGGATAAATCCGTCGCTGCAATTCAGAAGGTAGTTTACCAAAAACCTTTGACAGTTTTGATGACTGTCATAATCAGGAAACGGGGAGAAAGCGGAGTCTACGCGCATAAAAAATAACTCACTATCTCCATCCCAAACAGAAACATCAATATCTAAAATTGGACCTGACATTTTAACAATCTTACGGGATCTTAAAAGCATAAATTTATAAGCAAAATGAAAATATATAAATATACTCTAACGAAACGCTTACCCACAAAACGCTTCCACAGGTGTATGAGCGCAGAACAAATGCACGTCACAGTAACTTCTTCCAAAAATCCGCAATTGAGCCTGTCGAGTACGTACGGTGCCGTTTTGTACGTAGGAAAGATGAACAGAGGCCCCGTTGGCCTTTGATGCCAATGTATTATTATTATATCCCCCAAAAAACAATTCAACACAAATCCACGAATATACACCCAACAAAATTCCCAGAAGACCACGATTAGGGTAAAGAAAACGCAAATGTTAATCTATTTATCCCAAATAAATGAAAAAGGAAGTCAATTTTATTTATACCAAAAAAATCAGAACAATAATAAATATCCTGGCGCGGTCGCCAATTTTGTAAACGCTCCGGCTTCAAGTAAATGCCGTACGACGTTACAAACTCGGTAAAGGTGCTCTGAATAGAGATTTGTTACTGATAGGGGGGCCCTTAAGAGGGCCTGGTCGTGCGTTCTCCTGAATTATTCAGAGTGTGAAGATGTCCTAGAGCCTTGGGTGGACTCTGGTTGTTGTTGTTCTCGTGGTTGAGTTGTAATCACGATGTGGATAACGTCGTTCAGGTTCTGCAATTAATTGGCTCGTCTCGCTGGTTATACCGAAACAAGATGAGTCACGGATGTAGCCAATTGTTGGTAAAACTATCAAATCACCAGCGTAGGTATTGACAGCCGACAGAACGCACACGCGTGACGCAAGGCAGTATGCAATTGCAACAACTAACTTGCATGGTAAATTGCCGTGCTTAAATAGCATGCATTGCCTACTTGCACACTATTGGTTAAACGGCATTTTTCGTTTTTTTCTTATTAGTGCAACGTTGTTGAGGCCCCAAACCTATTGGTGTCTGTAAGCCCCATAGATGCCAGTTCGCTAGAAGTCCTAATATTCACAGTAGAGTCTGATATGCCTACATTGTTATCTGTGTCAATTAGATTTAACTCCGTTAGGTCCTGCCCTAAATGAAATACATCTTCTAATTTAATATCGGTATTCATGATCAAGAATTATGATACTCAAATTGACACTTACTTGTGGCGTTAGGAAGGTGAGAGTTGGAAAGCTATATCTTCAGCAATAATCTGCTTCGATGTGTACGTGACCCACAATAATAAATAAAATTACCTGTTCCAAGGCTCCTCCTCAGTGTTATATTATATCAGAACACAAGACAAGTGTTGGAAGATTATATTGTAGAAAGCTTTTTAATGTTTATAATGGAAAGAAATGTTAAAATGCAGCAAACGAAAATCTTCAACCAGCCCGGAAGCGAGATACTCAAAAACTGAAAATAGCGCACAATTTTAAAAATCAAGTCTTTAAACAAAGAATGTTCTGGAAAATAAAAAGAAAAAATTCTTTTTAAATAAAGTTGTTACAATCAGCTATGGTGGTTTAAATTTATCATTCAAGGTCATTTTATATAAGGCGGAGGATTCAACATCCTCTACACACACCACCTTCTCAAAAAAAAGAGAGGAACGACTAATAGTAGATGTAATCATCGTTCTTCGGCTGACGAAGTATTCTTCTAGATCGTTTTGTGCATACTGGCGCCCCTGACGTCGTCATCTCGCCCGATATAACATTCGCTGGTTCTTCAATATCATCTGGTGTCGACAAATAATTTTCATGCTGTGATTCAGTAGAATAAGATTTTGATATGTTAGACAACGGTTTTTCCAATTGCTGCATTTCATTATGTGTCTGCAAGATGGGATTGCACACCTCAGATTCGCCCATGGAACGGTCATTCAACGCATCTTTTAATTCGGTCACACCGTCAATCCAGATAAACTGGAGAATACAGCGATCCAACGTAACACAATCCTCAATGCCATTTATTTCTATGATGACATTCTTATCAGTCATCCTCTTGACCTTGTATGGTCCTTTGTAAAATGGTGTTAGGCAATTCTTCCTATTCTCATTAGTAATATAAACATGCGATGCCGATTTTAAATCAGAGGACACATAGCATTTAGTTTTAGGTTTTCTAGTTTTGGTTGGGGCCAAACGACACATCTTGTCTCTAAGTGCTCCTACAAACCAATCTACATAACTAGAAGCCCAATCAAGACTACTTGGAGTTTCAATTAGAAGATCTCCAGGCAACCTTAATGGTTCTCCATAAACCAATTCTGCAATGGAAGTTCCTAATTGTGCCCTATATCTGTTGCGCATGGCGAGTAGTACTATAGGAAGATCGTGTATCCAGCTTGTTCCACTAGTACACCTTAATGCAGCTTTCAGTTCACGATGTAGCCTTTCTACCATCCCATTTGCTCGTGGGTTATACGCGCTAGTATGAATTATAGTGATTCCCATGACGTTGAGAGATCTTACGAAAAGCTCTGACATAAATTGACTACCGCGATCACTAGTGACCTTTTCCGGAACACCATAACGCGATATCCAATTATGTAGAAACGCGAACAAAACTTCTTGTGCTGTCATGTCTTTTAAAATCGCCACTTCAAATTGACGACTAAATCTATCTACCATAGTCAGCAAGTATTTGTTTCCGTTTACTTCAGGCATCTCGACAATGTCTATGTGTACGTGTCTGAACCGTCCATTTGGTATTCCAATGTTCTTTATCTCGGTTCTGGTATGTCTCCACACCTTACACGTTTGACACTTGGTACAGGCTCTTACCCATACCCGTATATCTTTAGACATATGTGGCCATACGTATCTGTCGTTGATTAATCGAATGGTGGCTTTAATGGATGGATGACCCATGTTATGTAATACTTGGATAATCTTGGCCCGTAACTCCAATGGCACATATGGTCGTGGTTGACTTCTAGATGTTTCGCATAACAACCACTTGCCACTTATGAGCTTACGCACATATCCTGGTCTTTTGGACAACACCAATGTAAAGGGATCCAGTCCTTGCGCTTCTTCGATTTGACTAACGAAATCATACATTGATTCATCTAAACTTTTCAAAGGACCTTGAAATATCGTATCGACATCAGCTTCATTCGGTCGGCTTAGTGCATCTGCTACCACATTCTCTTTACCAGCAATATGAGACACAGTGAAATCGAACTCTGCTAACCGTGTTATTTGGGAATTTACTCTACGAGAGTAATTAAGCCTAGCTGTTTTACCAAGTATGCTGATCAATGGCTTATGATCGGTCAATAACTTAAACTTGTGACCATCTAAGTAATGCTCGAAGTGTAACACTGCGGCATACACGGCTAGAAGCTCTTTGCCAAACGTATCATAACGTTTTTCTCGATCAGTAAGCTTACGGCTATAAAACCCAATCGGTTTTACTACGTCCCGATCTCTTTGCTGTAGCACTGCCCCTAATGCAACATCTGAGGCATCAGTGATTAGTTCGAAAGGTTTTTCCCAATCTACAGGTGCTAATGTGGTTACGTCACTTAACATATCCTTGGCCTTTTGGAAATTTTCTCGGTCTTCTTGACTCAAGATGATAGGCCAAGACTTCTTGATCGTGCTCTTTTCAAGAGTGAGATGGCTTGTTAACGATCCAAGAATTCCGGCTAGACCTGGAATGAATCGACGATAATAGCTGATCATGCCCAAGAACCTTCGCAACTGGCGTACGGTTCTGGGTTCAGTTACGTCCTTAATGGCTTGGACCTTATCTTCCAAAGGCTTAATTCCGTCTTTGGAAAGTATATGACCAAGGTATTTAACTGAAGAGCAACCAATATTACTCTTATTAGGTTTGACCACTAATCCATATTGTTCCAGCCTGGTCAAAACCGTTTCCAAATGCGTGCGATGTTCGTCTCGTGAGCGACTAAAAATTATTATGTCATCTATATATACTCTCGCAAATGGACAATTCTGAAGGATTTCTTCAGCCAAACGCTGGAATGTCTGACTGGCGTTTTTAAACCAAAAGGCATTCGAAGAAATTCATGCGATCCCCCTCCTGGAAATCTGACTGCGGTGAGTGGTATCGAACTTTCTTCCATTGGTACCTGATAGTACGCTTTCTGGAGATCTAAAGTTGAATAAACCTCATATCCCATTATATCTCGGAGTAAGGTACTCTGGTTAGGGAGAGGATAAGAATCACCCTTTGTCACTGAGTTTAATAGACGATAATTCCCACAAACCCTCCATTGACCCGGTTCAGGTTTGGGAACTACCACTATTGGGGAAGCAAAATTGGAATTTGACCTTCTACAAATCCCCTCTTTGCGCAATTGATGAAATTCTGACACAGCTACTTGTTGCTTGTGTTGTGCCAATGGTTGAGCCTTTGGTGAACAAGGTAACGGAGCTACCAATTCTATCTGGTGTTCTACTCCTATTTTAAAACCTATCTTTTTGGCACTAAAAGTTTGAAACACTGCTAGGTGCTTCTCGATAATATCGGCAAAGTCATGTGCGACTGATGGACGAGGTAAGAGGACTGTTCTAACTGCCGACACGTTAGACTCATTATTTATTGATGTCCCTACGCCTTCTGTGATAGTCCTAGCCTTGGGGTCTAATGCCAGCTTGAAATGTGTCAAGAAATCCATGCCAATGATATGGTCCTTGACATCGGCTACTAGAAAATTCCATAGGAAAGAAGATTTCTGGCCTAATGTTACCGACATTTCTTTCATCCCTTTTACTTCAATCGGACTACCATTCGCGGCCCATAGTTGATAATCAAATGTGGGGCAATCTGCTTCCACCACGTCTGACCTAACTATGCTTACCTCAGCACCCGTGTCTATGAGAAATTCTAATCCAGATAATTCATCCTTAATAATGAACTTGTTGCTGGACACTCCGGCAATGTTTTCAAGATCCCCGCTTAGTGAGAATCGGACTCTTTTGCCTTTTATCTCGGTGCTATTTGTACTAGTCGCCTCTTTTGCTTTGAGTATGCTTTTAAAGGCATATCTGGGAGCCTTTGCAATGGAACCCCCCTACGGCTCCTACTAGCGGGGGTTTTTTTCTTTTCCCGGTGACGGATTTCTCTCAACCGGTTTTGTGCTTCCTTTCCATTTGGGTCCACCTAATCGCGGGTATTTATAATTTTCATCTTGGCACTTCGCACTGCGTCCATATTCTCCCTGTGCCTTACCCCATCCGCGTGGCCCTTCGAAGCGTTGACGCGAGTGACTCCTTCGACGTCTAATATACTGGACCTGACTCTGAAGTTGTGCGACATTACTACGCAAGCTAGCAACTTCCCTACATAAGAAACGCAAAGTTTCTTGTGTGGTCAGGTGGTTTTCGGTATCTGCCCTGACTGGCTGCATCGTTACAGAATCTGCCATTACAGCATGTACTTGTGGTTCTTGCTGTTTATACACGCCGTCTAACCCTCTGAGTTTTGTCGGCCAATCTATGTTCATTGTGTCAAACACTTCCATTGTTGTTCTGAGCCTAACTGGTAACTCAGCTGTAAAAATGGAGTTGACTACATCACTAGATATATTCAACCTGGAAGCTTTCGTGCAAAGGCGTTCATAAAATTCGGACGGTAACTGACGTCCCATTTTTTCTAAGCGTAATAATTCGCACATTTGCGCTGTTCTTCCAGGCTGATATCTCTGTTGAATTTCTGCCATTAATAACTCAAATGCGTTGTACGGCTTTTCTTTCACAGTTCTGTCTCTGAAATTTTCCAAAGCATTTCGGAAATTCTCAGGCAATGCCATCCATGCTGCAACAAATTTCTCCATAGGGTTCACAATACAATAAGCCTCAAATATCATTTGGGCATCTCCTACTCAACTTGCATGTTTCTCTGACTTATACTGTGGTAGACTAAATATTGTTGAGGCCCCAAACATATTGGTGTCTGTAAGCCCCATAGATGCCGGTTCGATAGATGTCCTAATATTCACAGTAGAGTCTGATATGCCTACATGGTTACCTGTGTCAATTAGATTTAAATCCGTTAGGTCCTGCCCTAAATGAAATTCATCTTTGTTGTGTCCACCTATGTTTGATGTTCCACGAACTTGGATGTCGTTTGTATTTATTATTAACGTGTCGTCTAGACGAGCCTTAATTATGCCTAACTCGTCCGTTAAATTCTTCATTTGAGACGCCAGTGCCTGAATCAACGTTTCGACCCCATCAGAAGATATATTTAATTGTGCCATAAATGCTTTATTTTTACTCAATTATATATAGAATTTTGCACGCACAACAATAATCTATTTAATAAAACAAATTTACACATTAATTAATATATGTGCACATCAGCTCAACGTCTGCTTTCTCATTGTGCTGCCTGCTTACTTCTTATCCGGGCGCTTCTGCGAGGAATTTCTGTTGAAATAATGTCTGCCCTAGATAAGACCTTTTGCTCATTATTTGTCTTAAAGGTGGCTATTGCCACATCTTCCCCCCCTCCGGAATCGGCTTTCGCACTCTGCTTAAACGATCCAGTGCAATAGCTCGTGGTCCATCGGGCAGGCTAACAAAAACAGTATTGTGCTCGGCGTCCACCCTCTCCACGCGATACGGCCCATCATTGACAGCCTGCAGTGCCATGGGCTTCGACCCTCGCTACCATGACATAATCGCCGACCTTTAGGCGAGTGCGTGTCGGTTGCCTTGCATAGCTTTGTCGCTGTGTTGCGCCTACATATTCAGTTAACTGTTTTAGTCGTTCCTGAATATCCGCTATGGTGCAGCGCTCATGGGACCCTTGGATTACAGGTTCACCTGGCAGTCTTATGTGTCCTCCATAGACCATGGTCGTTGGAGCGAAACCTGTCGCTGTTGAGACTGTAAAGCGCATGGCCCGCTCAACCAAATGTAATTTGTCTCTCCACGTTCCCGGGCTCTCGTGGCACCAACATCGCAGTACCTCTTTCATCGTCCTATGTGCGCGCTCAGCTGTTGCATTGGTTTGCGGGTGATAAGTGGCTGTGCGGGAATGCTTTATGTCAAGGTCATTGCATCACTGATTAAATTCTTTCGACTCAAACTGTGCACCTTGATCGGTGACAATAACTTGTGGGGTACCGAATCGACTGAGCCATCGCTCTTCTAAGCACGTTATAATCTTTTCTGTTGTGATCTTCTTCAGTGGTACAAACTCGACCCATCGGGTAAACTTATCGACCATGGAAAACACATAGGACACGCCACCGCGAGCTACTGGCAGTGGACCTACCAGGTCGATATGCAGAAACTCGTTCCGTGCAGTAGCATTGAAAGCAATCGGAGTGACCTTTTCTCGTTTTTGTGGTTTACAACGTTGGCATGTAGTGCATTGTTGACAATAGCTACGAATTTCTTTGGACATACCAGGCCAATACAATCGTGACTGCAATGTCTCAATGAGCCGCCCAGCGCCGGGATGTCCCAATGTTTCATGCCAAAAGGCCATTAATTCTGTTCTTATAGATTCTGGCACAAACCATTGCACTGTTTGTCCTTCTTTCCGCACCAACAGGCCGTTCTGTAGACTCAACGTTTTATATGGTGCCAACACCACTGTGCCGTTTTTTAACTGATTGACTATTTCCTGACATGTAGCATCTCTTCCCTGTTCTTCAGAGACCTTTATAAGCGGCGAAACCCGAACAGCGGAAATTCTGCTGAGCGCATCGGCCGCCGCATTCTCGATTCCTGCTCTATGATGAATTGATATATCGTACTCTTCTAGTTCTTCAATGGCTCGATGTACTCGTTTCTTCTCAATACCTAGTGATCTCCAATGCACTAGCGCTTTGTGGTCGGTAAAGACGTCCACGTGTCCCCCTATGACAAAATATCTAAACTTCCGTAGCGCCCATTGTACGGCAAGTAATTCTTTTTCTGTGACTGTATAGTTCTGTTCCGCCTTAGTGAGTGTGCGACTTATATATTGCGCAGGACGTCTGTCAGCTTGTAACACCGCTCCTATACCAATATCTGACGCGTCTGTGACAATTGACATATTACCTACCGGGAAAGTCAAAATAGTTGCATCTATTAATTTCTGCTTACATAGCACAAACGCTTGGTGAGCCTCCTCCGTCCAACGAAATGGTATCTTGTCACTAGTTAACTGAGATAAGGGCTGTTGCGTAACCGCCATCCCTGCGAGGTATGGTCTATAGAAATTCACCATACCAATAAACCAGCGCAATTGTTTTCTAGTAGTAGGCACCGGATAATCCCTGATAGGTTGTACATTCGAATCTAACGGCATGCATCCGTCCGCGGAGACTAAGTGCCCCAAGAACCGCACTTCTTGACCTATCTGTACCTTTTCTGGATTAAAATGTAATCGCCATTCTACAGCTTTGGCCAACATCTTCTGCAGCCTCACGCGGAATTCGTGTTCAGTAGTGGCCCATATAATAACATCGTCTACGTAAGCTGTTGTACACGTTAAGTCAGACACGAACGTGTCCATCATTCTTTGGAACACTTTCGGAGCGTTTTTAAGGCCAAATGGTACCCGGGTGAATTGGAAATGACTTTGGGGTACTTGTACCACTAACTTCCATCGGTCTTCGGGCCGCACGCCTATTTGCCAAAATCCCTGTTTAAGATCAAGCACGGCAACCCATTTGCCTCCCGCCAGCTGTAAGAACAGATCACGCAGAGCCGGCATGGGATACGGGTCCGGTTTAGTTACTGAGTTCAATTGCCTAAAATCAGCCGCTGGTCGGAGCGAACCATCCTTTTTCGTAACATAAACCATTGGAGCACGAAAAAAAGATGTTGACGGTTCAAGAACGCCGGCTTCTATCATTTCTTGGGTTGCTCGAGTCGCTGCTTCTAATTTCTTGGGAGGGGCACCATATACTTTTGGTGGTTCGTAACCATCATTTAGTTCTAACCATAACTTAAACTGGTCGACCGTCGGCCCTGGACGCTCGCTACAATCAGGCAGTTGGAATATACTGTTATATTGGTTTTGAAGATTCTTCCACCACTCAGGCAGACAACTGGTCTCCTCTTGAATCTTATGGTTACCTATAGACTTTATTGATCTTATTCCTTCCGGCCGCGATAGGTATACCCGTTTATTTTGACAGTCTATCGTCTTAACCCATTTTCTAATGAAATCAAGTCCCAATAAGGGCGTCTGCGTATTCGAAACAACAAAAGACATATGATAGACCTTTTTCATTTATTAACAACTTTGTGTCCCACTCGCCCACAGCCACCATCGATGCGCCCGATGCCTGACATAAACTTGCTTTCGTAGGTTTTATATTGTTCAATGGCCAAGTCAATGGTAGTACCGACACATCCGCTCCAGTATCCAATTGCATTATTACTGGCTGTCCGTTGAAGAGTTCTAAAAATTTAACTTTAATGAAAATTCTTACATTTGGCAGTGTTTCCCACACTTCCTTTTCTTCACAAGCCATCTGGTTCGGACCACTTTTTGGTTTGTTCTGCTGGTCTTCCTTCGATCTACCCGTCGGAGCCACCAAAGGATTACTTTTTGTGCCTTGTTCTCTGCCTCCATTATTTGTGAGATTGTTCACCCTGTTACCCCACTGCACTGGTCGTTCTCGAGGGGCAGTACATGGGTTTAGTTGCCGCTTATACGCCGTATTCGTCGGAGCCGGAGTCCTTATATACTGACTTTGCTTCCAAGCCACTGGCTGTTGCCTTCTGTCGCGGAACTGCTTATTATGACGCGAAGAATTCCAATACGGTATGTCGCTCCTCTCAGATGTTGTAACTGTACCCATGCGTGGAGATGCCGCTGCCATCTTATTTGTCATTATGGCTGAGCTTTGAAGAGCCTGAAGTCTCTCTTCAAGGCCTCCTGGGCTGCTGGATATTTCTCCGTATCTAGTAGGATCTAGCAGCATGAACATGATGGCCTCATGTGGTTGCAAGCCTGGTAAAGACTCGGTAAGCTTCGAGAACCACCGCTTGATACGTGCCATGGTATCCATGGGCATCTCACCCTTTAATGGTGTCAGGCTGTATATTTCTGAGAACACTTCTTGAGGCCTGGCCCGGAAATGATCCAATACGCGTCTTTTGTATTCTTCATATGTGAGGTCAACTGGCAATTCCAATTGGACAGCTACTGTCCGGTCCACTAATTCCTGTACAGCTACACGCACAATAGGTGCTTCCAATGTAAATTCTTGGGCTCGCACTGATGCTTCAAATTTTTCGAACCACAACTGTGGCCTTTCCACATCTAGTGGTGCTAACATCGGCTTAAACTCTGATGACGGTCTGACATAACTCGTCGATTCGGCTGAAAACGCTGGCATATTAATTCCTGATTCCTCTTCGCCGGGGTCGCCATTATTGTGTCCACCTTATTGTGTCCACCTATGTTTGATGTTCCACGAACTTGGATGTCGTTTGTATTTATTATTAACGTGTCGTCTAGACGAGCCTTAATTATGCCTAACTCGTCCGTTAAATTCTTCATTTGAGACGCCAGTGCCTGAATCAACGTTTCGACCCATCAGAAGACATATTTAATTGTGCCATAAATGCTTTATTTTTACTCAATTATATATAGAATTTTGCACGCACAACAATAATCTATTTAATAAAACAAATTTACACATTAATTAATATATGTGCACATCAGCTCAACGTCTGCTTTCTCATTGTGCTGCCTGCTTACTTCTTATCCGGGCGCTTCTGCGAGGAATTTCTGTTGAAATAATGTCTGCCCTAGATAAGACCTTTTGCTCATTATTTGTCTTAAAGGTGGCTATTGCCACAATCTTCTAATTTAATATCGGTATTCATGATCAAGAATTTTTATACTCAAATTGACACTTACTTGTGGCGTTAGGAAGGTGAGAGTTGGAAAGCTATATCTTCAGCAATAATCTGCTTTGATGTGTACGTGACCCACAATAATAAATAAAATTACCTGTTCCAAGGCTCCTCCTCAGTGTTATATTATATCAGAACACAAGACAAGTGTTTGAAAGATTATATTGTAGAAAGCTTTTTAATGTTTATAATGGAAAGAAATGTTAAAATGCAGCAAACGAAAATCTTCAACCAGCCCGGTAGCGAGATACTCAAAAACTGAAAATAGCGCACAATTTTAAAAATCAAGTCTTTAAACAAAGAATGTTCTGGAAAATAAAAAGAAAAAATTCTTTTTAAATAAAGTTGTTACAATCAGCTATGGTGGTTTAAATTTATCATTCAAGGTCATTTTATATAAGGCGGAGGATTCAACATCCTCTACAACGTAAATAAAATTGAATTTAATTTACGCAATATGTCGGCCATTAATTTGTGTCGTTACAGTATGTTAAAAGCCAGTATGACAGGAGACAGCACGCACAAGTATCGCACAGAAGATGGCAAACGTGATAACTGACTGGCATGATAAATTTACCGTACCTAAATAGTTTGAAAACGAAAGCTCGCACGCCATTGGTTAACATCAAATTGCGCTTTTTTTAATTGGTTCCGCGTAAATTAAATTTGAATTTCATTTACGCAATATGTCGGCGAATTGTTCTTGAGCCGTAACATCACTTTCCTCTCTGAAAAAGAAAAACATTGCTCTCAGCGAGGCTTGCTAAGAAATGTAGGGCAGAGTTTGAACCAAGTTAAGCAACTGGTTAATATTCTGCCCATAGTTATAAAATATACCGTAAATGCTGGGCTGAAGTATGCTTGTTGGTTGCTTTAACAATGATGTGATTTCAAATAACCACTAAGAATTACTACACAAATTGTTAGCTGTAGTGGTCGGTCATACCGCGTGGGACAAAATAGAGCAGTGTAAGGTTTGGGAGCCGCAGCGCGAGGATTTTAAGGTAGAATGCTACTGATGTTGCCAGGTTTAAGATGAAACTTGGGCAGGCTGGATCGCCATCAATGTGTTTGAATCCGACCAAAGGAGCTAGTGTGTGCTCGACGTTGTGGTCGTGACATTCGTAGAGTGGCCACTGTGCAATTGATGAAGTTGAGATGTACCGTGATATGAAACTGATAACTACTTTGTGTTGCTACATAAAGGCGTTAGCTCCAAGTAGATGGTCATACCAAAATAGGCAGTGTGAGCTCAGGTGTGAGCCATACGTTACAATGTAAAAATATATACATAAAAATCAAAAAGGTAACGACCAAAACAGTGTACTCAAACATTGCCACAGAGATGGCATAATACTAAAGAATTCTTAAAAAATGCTGAACAATTGTTAGTTAAGAACACCAGGCTATACCACGTGAGACAAGTGAGTGTGAGAAGAAAAATGTATTATGCGGATTCATAGAGGTCACGTCACGTGACATAGGGCGAAAGTGGTGCGTGTAAAGTTGAATATTTGATACGTAGAATAACAAAAAATAAATGTTAAAGAAATCATCAGTTACGCGTTATGCAAAGCAATATATTGCTAGGTTGAGATTGTAGGAAAATAGAACCTGAAACGTGTGTAGTAGGTTGTCTGTTCAGGCGATTCAATAAAGGGTTTCAATCTGTCTATGCTTACTGATGTAGGTGTCGCATCTTGCATGATAATGAAGTATTTTGGCTGTCTGAGCAAAATCGGATAAGGACCGCGATTCTAGAATTGTAGTGGTGCAACAGCAGTGTCGTTGCGAACGAGTACTCTCCTGCAGCTGAGGAGCTGCGGGAGAATGAAGATGGGGTGAGGAGTATGTCTCGTCTGCTTTTCAGACATATTATCGAAATGAATTCGGAGGCGGGTGGCTTCGTCTTTTGGGTCATCCTGCGCGGGGAGTAGACATGGGAGATGACTATGCATGCGTAGATCCATACTATACAAGAGAGGTAACGCAGACGTTTTAATGGATTCACGAGTGCGTGAACGCATAGCAACCAGAACTAAAGGTAGTGCATCGACCCATTTGCCATTAATGGACGAGAATACTGAGGCAGCTTTGAGTTCCCTATGTATTCTCTTTACCATACCGTTAGGTTTGGAATGATAGGCGTAAGGTGCATCCCATGAACCGCAAGGTGGTTTTGAAACGATCCGATAAAAAGCAAGTACTTCTGTCAGTGGTGATCTCATTGGGAAAACCATAATAGAATATCCATGCAGAGATAAAACCGTTAGTTACTTCATCTGCAGAAATTGTGCCAAGAGGTAATGCCGCAGGCCATCGTGTTAATTTATCAATCATAGTTAGAAGGTAGCTGAAACATTGAACCTTTGTCAGGTAAACTATGTCGATGTGGACGATGGCTTGGCGAGAAGTAGTTCAAAATGCTGCAAATTAGAACAAATGTGCCGTGTGATCTTGTTTTTATGGCAAATTACAAACTCGAGACCCATCGTTTAGCGTTCATCCTGAGCTTGGAACTCAGAAATTATCTGTAAGAAGTCAGACTGTCGCCTTGCTTCCTGGATGAGAAATTTAGTCGAAAACATTTCTCCGAAGGCTGGTCGGCAGAACTGGCTTTTTAAGCTGCGTGCCCGTGAAGTAAACAATAGGTAAGCCTTCTCAGAGACGGCATACGAACTTTTTAGGGTGACGGGCTACTGATCTTTGAATGTGAGTGTCATCGCGATGTTCCGTTCGCAGGAGGGACGGCGTTAGTGCAGGTTGACTGAGTTTCACGGAGTGGACAGTGAATGGCGACGGCGCTGGTGATTTTAGCTTGACGTCTGGCCTAGAAAGTGCATCTGCAATGGAATTCTATGTCGACCTTGACATGAAAGATGTCTAATTTCTATTCGCTCCGACGAGACAGCCGTTTTTCTACTCTGGCAGAGTACTTGGTGATAGCTGAATTCGCGTTTCAATGTGCGCTAATTAATGGTGCATGATCTGTGAAAACAATAAATCTGCTGCTGTCAATGATGCTGATAAAATGGCGCACTGCGTCATGGATGGTGAGGAGTTCTCGACCAAAAGTGTCGTATTTCGTTTCTACTTGTTGGAGAGTACGCGACTAGAAACTGATTGGCTTCCGAACTCCGTCGATCTCTTGTTCCAACGTGGCTCCAAAAGCGAACTCACAAGCATGTGTAGTCAGTAGAAATCGTCGTTGCATTGAAGCTTTTGCTAACGAGTTGATGGCGAGTCGAAGTAATTCCTCGTTTTCAGATGACCAAATTATGATGGATTTCTTACTAAGTCGTTTTCGATACTGCAGGTGCCTACACAAAGGATAAATTTGTCTTGAAAGGCCGGGAAGGAACTTGCGATAGAAATTTAGGACTCTCAATATTCTCTTCAACTCACTACCAGTTTTTGGTGACTTGATATTCATGATTGAATTAGCCTTTGACGGAAAAGATTGAATACCTTGTGGCGTAATACGATGCCCTAGGAAGTCCATGGATGTAGTTGCAATCTGCGCCTTGTCACTGTTGACCTTGAGTCCGTGGTTGGATAAGTGTGAGAGGACATTTTGTAAATGTTTGGCATGAGATTCGAAGACTGGACTGAATACCATTATGTCATCGAAATATGACATACAGTAAGCGGCGTCGTCGCAAAGTATGTTATCCATGAATCTCTGAAATGTATGTGTAACACACCTAAGTCCAAAAGGCATGCAAATATATTCGCAAAGGCCAAATGGAGTCATGACTGCAGTCTTTCCAATATCTTTTGGCGGTAACGGGATGTGATAGTAGGCTTGTCTGAGGTCAATTACTGAGAAAAAATTGCTGCCGTTTCGTTTTTAAATTAAGGTGTTAATATTGTGAATAGGATATGCATCAGATTTTGTCAGTGAATTTAACCTGCGATAATCTCTGCAGGCTTTGGGGACGAAGTGCAGTGATGACGCTCGTGAATTTTTCAATGGTCTGATGATTTTCTTTTCTAACAGCCTTAAAAATTCCTCTTGAGCAGCTTTCAGTTTAGCAGGGGCCAGTGGTCGCTTCTTGAGTACAATAGGTTGTCCTTCTGTGACGATACGGTGCTTCGTGTTGGAGACTCGTAGCTCTGACTTGCCGAGAACGAAAAGCGGCTTGTGTTCTCGAAGAGCTGTTGATATCTCTGCTGAATGATGCACTGGGGTTGGTTGAATAAACTGTAACTCAAAACGCTCTGAGGCAAGTGTCCAAAAACTTTGCTCAAGTCCGGTGTAGGGGTCGATCATCTTTTAATTGGCAAGATCAACAATGAGCCGAAATTTCAAAAGGAAATCAAGGCCTTTTATATTGTGTGAGACCTTGGCGACGATGAAGCTGTGAGTAAATTCTTGTCGTAAACCTATGTTGAGTGTGAGATACCGGCTGCCATATTAGATATGGTCTCCTCTTTACCTGTTGCGAGTAAAACGCCTCGCGACATCTCAACTTTTGAATCACCCTTGAGAACTGAGACTGTTGCACCTGTGTCTACGATGAATTCTTCGCCAGTTTTGAAATCAAGAAGATGCAGAAGTTCGTTGGGCTGTTTGGCCGGGTCATGCAACAAGTAAACTGGTGATTGCGACCGACAATGCCAGTTTGACTGTCTATGTGACATATTCGGCGTGGACGATAAGAGTCAATAGGAATGTCAGATTGTAAGTGTTTGCTTCCTTGTGGCGCCGTTGATGCCGTTGATGCGCAGAAATTACAGTTTTCTACTTTCTGCGCCAACATATCTCGATTCTGCGCCTGTTTTCTGCGGTCTTTCCCGTCAACTGTGGAAATTGGCATTCATTCGGAAATTCTTCTGAATGGCAGAAACAGACTTGACATGATTAAAAAAACTTCTGATGATTGTAGACCCAGCTCTTTGGGGCATATCTGTTAAAAGATTGCGGGGATCTAGATTGCCGCCTACTGTTATTTCGTGTTTTGGGTGTAAAATTGGGCCGACTGTTCACCTTATTTAGCTCGGATTTCCCTCTGGCCAATGATTCTAAAACTTTAGCCATGTTCACTATTGTCCTCTCTAAAAGACGAATTTAACTTAAGTTCCAAAACCCTAAATTATAACTCGTATCTCTCAGATAAGTCATCTAATTAGAGAGTGTTTGGGAGCTGTCTGGCGAACAATATTAGTGACTAGGGAAAATTTTTAATAAAAAGAACCTTAGATTCATGATCAGAAATATTGATTTTATACCAACGTTTTCGCAAATCCCTTAAAATCTAAATGGGGCTATCGTTTTGCATGTCTAACTGCGCATATTTATTTATTACCTGCTCAGTTTCAGTGGGACACAGTAAAGATTATACTTCATTTTGGAGGCCCAAAATGGAAATGGGTAGGTTCCTAATTACATCAAGCTTTGGATAAATCCGTCGCTGCAATTCTGAGAATAGTTTAGAGAAAATCTTTGACAGCTTATGATGACTGTCATAATCTAGAAACTGGGAGAAAGCGGAGTCTACACGCAGAAAGATTAGTTCGCAATCTCCATCCAAAACAAGAACATCAATATCTAAAGTTGGACCTGACATTCTAACAATCTTACGGGATCTTAAAAGCATTAAATTATAACCAAGATGAAATGTATAAAAAGATGTGAAATGAAACGCTTACCGAAATCTGCTTCCACAGTTTAACTTGACGAAATCAAAATCTGCTTTCACAGTTGAAAATGACAGTTACAGTTCTGCACTTCTGTACAGTCAATAATGTTCTTTCACAAAATCAAAAAATATTCTGCGTCCACATTCCAGTTTGGCACACGAGATCACAAAGGTGAACAGTTTCGTGTTTAGGAGAACAATTTTGAATAGAACACCTTTCCTCAAAAAAATTCTAAACAAAAAATAGCCTACAAGACCTTGACTTAAGAAACATTCACAACCAGAGAAAAATGCGGTGTATGCTAACGTCAATTCACTGTACTCCAAAAAAGAAAAAGAAAAAGAAACCCAGTCGATTGTAATTATGCCAAAAGTTTTGTGATATGCTAATAAGTCTAAAACCAGTACTGTTCTCAGTATCTTGGCGCGGTCGCCAATTTGTAAAATGCCCCGGCTTCAAGTTACTGCCCAACGATCTCACCACGTCAGTGCGGTGCTAAGATGGCTGATAACACGTTCTGTTAAGGGCCCTTATTAAGGCCAGAAATGCGTTCGCCGGTAAATACCGAGAAACTTAGTTAGTGTAGCGTTGTCTAGAAATACTCCTAGACAATTAAAACCGGCTTTGGTTGACTAGCTGATGTTTCTTCTGTTGTGGCGTTGACATCAGCGGCGAGAGAATGTGTGAAAGCTGAGTAATGTCTCGTTGAAGATCTGCGACAACACCGTGGTAACTGGCACACATGAAGGTCCAATAAGTAGATGTTGCTCCGTCTCACTTATTGTGCAGCGACCAGATAGGCGTGATTAAAATTGACTCTGAGTGTGAAGCAAGTCCAGAAGTCAGCGTAGGTGAAAAGTCAGTATGACAGGAAACAGCACGCACACCTAGTGCACAGAAGAAATCAAACATGAATACTGACTAGCATGGTAAATGCACCTTGCTTATATAGCGTGAAACCAAAAGCTCACACTCTACCAGTGGTGGAGGATGTTAAATCCTCCGCCTTATGTAAAATAACATTGACTGATAAATTTAAACCAACATAGCTGATTGTAACGAATTTTATTTAAATAGAATTTTTTCTTTTTATTTTCCAGAACATTCTTTGTTTAAATACTTGATTTTAAATTGTGCGGTATTTTCAGTTTTTTGAGTATCTCACTCCGTGACTGGTGGTGTAATTTTGATCTGCTGCATTTTAACATTTTCTCTAGTAAACGATGAAATCATCATCAAATATATTAATCCATCAATGGCCTTAGTTCTGATATAACAGAATATTGAAGGTGACGCCGTGGATCAGTTTTTCGAGTACCTCGCTCCATGTCTGGCATTGTAAATTTTGGTCTGCTGCATTTTAACGATTTCTTTAATAAACGAATATTTCATCATCAAATATTTTACTCCATCAATTGCCTTTTGTTCTAATATAAAACAAAAGGGAAGAGGAGCCTTGGAACAGGTATATTTGATTTCATCGGTGGTTCACGTATATCTCATTCTAGATTATTTGCTGAGTGGAACAGCTTTCCAACTTTCGCATTCCGATTGCCTAACAGTAAGTATCGATTTAATTGTTATCCCATATATTCATGGATACCGATATTAAATTTGAGGACACAAGTAGGTTAGTGCAGGACATAGCGGACTTGAACTTAAGTGACGCAAATAATAATATAAGCCTTTCTGACTCTACTGTGAATTTTAGGACTTCCAGCGATCTGACATCTAAGGGTTTATGGCAGGACCTCGAATAGGACAGGGCCTCAATAAAATTCTATGAATGCTGAAGTCCAAGAACAATTTTAAGTCTACCACAGAGAACACATGATTCAACAGAGATATCAACCTGGAAGATCAGCGCAAATGTGCGAATTATTACGCTTAGAAAAAATGGGGCGTCAATTACCATCCGAATTTTATAAATGCCTTTGCACAAAAGCTTCCAGGTTGAATATATCTAGAGATGTAGTCAATTCCATTTTCACAGCTGAGCTACCAATTAGGCTTAGAACAATATTGGATTCATTCCAGGTCTAGCCGGAATTCTTGGATCGTTAACACGCCATCTCACTCGTAAAAAGAGCACGATGAAGAAGTCTTGGCCTATAAACTTGAGTCCAGAAGACCGAGAAATATTCCAAAATGCCAAGGAAATGTTAAGTGGCATAACCACATTATCACCTGTAGATTGGGAGAAACCTTTTGAGCTAAACACAGATGCCTCAGATGTTGCATTAGGGGCAGTGCTACAGCGAAGAGATCAGGACGTAGTAAGACCGATTGGGTTTTATAGCCGTAAGCTTAATGATCGAGAATAATGTTATGATACGTTTGGAAAAGAGCTTCTAGCAGTGTATGCCGCAGTGATACACTTCGAGCATTACTTAGATGGTCACCAGTTTATGTTATTGACGGATCATAAGCTTTTGATCAGCATACTTGGTAAAACAGCTAGGCTTAATTACTCTCGTAGAGTAAATTCCCAAATAACCCGGTTAGCAGAGTTTGATTTCACTGTGTCTCATATTGCTGGTAAGGAGAATGTGGTAGCCGATGCACTTAGCCGACCGAATGAAGTTGATGTCGAGCTGATATTTCAAGGTCCGTTGAAGAATTTAGACAATTCGATGCCTGATTTAGTTAGTCAAATCGAGGAAGCGCAAGGATCGGATCCCTTTACATTAGTTTTGTCCAAAAGGCCAGGATATATCCGTAAGCTCATAAGTGGTAAGTGGTTGTTATGCGAAACGTCTAGAAGTCAACCACGACCATATGTTCTGTTGGAGTTACGGGACAAGATTATCCAAGTGTTACATGACATGGGTCATCCATCCATTAAAGCCACCATTCGATTGATCAACAACAGATACGTATGGCCGCACATGTCTAAAGACATACGGGTATGGGTAAGAGCCTATGCCAAGTGTCAAACGTGTAAGGTGTGGAGACATACCAGAACCGAGATAAAGAATATTGGGATACCAACTGGACAGTTCAGACACGTACACATAGATATTGTCGAGATGTCTGAGGTTAATGGGAACAAATAGTTGCTGACTATGTTAGATAGATTTAGTCGTCAATTTGAAGTGGCGATTTTAAATGACATGACAGCGGAAGAAGTCTTGTTCGCGTTTCTACATAATTGAATATCGCGTTATGGTGTGCCGGAAAAGGTCACTAGTGATCGCGGTAGTCAATTTATGTCCGAGCCTATCGAGAGATCCCTCAACACCATGGGAACCACTGTATTACATACTAGCGCGTATAACCCACGAGCGAATGTGATGGTAGAAAGGCTGCATCGTGAACTGAAAGCTGCATTAAGGTGTACTAGTGGAACAAGCTGGATAAACGATCTTCCTATAGTACTACTCGCCATGCGCAACAGATATAGGGCACAATTAGGTACTTCCATAGCAGAACTGGTTTATGGAGAACCATTAAGGTTGCCTGAAGATCTTCTTATAGGAAATCCAAGTAGTCTTGATTGGGCGTCTATTTATGTAGATTGTTTCGTAGGAGCACTTAGAGATAAGATGTGTCGTTTAGCTCCGACCAAAACTAGAAAAGCAAAAACCAAAGGCTATGTGTCCTCTGATCTGAAATCGGCTTCGCATGTGTATATAACTAATGAAAATAGGAAGAACTGCCTGACACCATTTTATAAAGGACCATACAAGGTAAAGAGGATGACTGACAAGAGTGTCATCATAGAAATAAATGGCATTGAGGATTGTGTTACGTTGGATCGTTGCATTCCCCAGTTACTCTGGATAGACGGTATGACTGAATTAACAGATGCGTTGAATGACCGTCGTTCTATGGGCGAATCTGATGTGTGCAATCCCACTATACAGGCACATAGTAACACGCGGCTCCGTGTTACAACCCAACGAAGGTCAATTTTTACAAACGCTGTGCTTTTTAAGGTCAAATATTCTAACTCTGTCCTTAAACAATATTTCTCTTAGCTGTGATTTTAGGAACAATCTCTTTTAGTCTCAAGCAGTTTCAATCGATATTTATTGAACTGCAATTTTATTTGTAATTAATAGTGTTTTTATAAATAGACAGAACCGCGCGCGATCCGCGAGGATCACGCGGTGGCCTGTTGTGTCATTGCGGATTTATTTCACTTAATTTAGTGTCCACATAGAAGAATGGATTAATAGTTTGACATGAACTGAAAATATTGCAAGTAGTAAGCTAAAGCTTTGTTAGTTTTTTATCATTGAAGTCTTTAAGCGATTTACATCTTCATTTTTAATGATAACTTTTAACGATGATTTTTACATGTCATCATATGTTTTAGTCGTTGGTATAAATACAATTCTGTTCAGACATTTGTGTAACAATAACCACTTGTGTATAAAACATTTTACTTTATAAACTTAAATCACTTTTATTTTTGCCGTCTAGAAGACGGACAATTTAGCTTAAGTGTGAATGGCATTTAAATCATATTTTTGCATAAAAACCATTTTTACAGCTGACAAACATATATTCAATTTTGACTAACTGAGAATAGTGTTTAAGATATAATTTTACATTAAAAAATCTGTATTATTACCATCCAACTTCTTCAATTCAGATTAACAGTGAATTATATTTATGTGCTACATTGTGTGTAACATATACATGAAACCTTTCTTCGGCCTTCTAATATTAACCATCTGAAAAGGAACAGACTGATTGAATGCTCGGGTAATAATAATAACCACCATTGATATGTAGTAGGGGTAAAAATCACGAACTAGAAAGCAACAGCGAAAAGTACCCCAACAACATAACGAAATGCATAAATCAGAAGATGCAATGTCTAATATAGTAAAATCTTATTCTACCAGTTCACAGCTTGAAAAATATTTGGCTATACCAGATGATATGGAAGAACCAATGAATACTGTACCGGTCGAGATGATGACGTAAGGGGCGCCATTATGCACTACTCGTTCTGGAAGAGTGCCACGTCAGCCGAAGAATCATGATTACGTCTATTACTAGCCGTCTTTTTTTTTGAGAAGGTGGTGTATGTGGAGGAAGATAAATCCTCCGCCAAATGTAAAATAACATTAACTGATAAATTTAAAACACCATGGCTGATTGTAACGAACTTTTTTTAAAAAGAATTTTTTCTTTTTTATTTTCCAGAACATTCTTTGTTTAAATACTTGACTTTGAATTGTGTGCCATTTTCAGTTTTCGAGTGTCTCGCATCTCGACTGGTTATAACGTCTTTTGGTCTGCTGCAATTTTAACACTTTTTCTCTAGTAAAACGGATACATATTAAAAATACATTTCTGCTATAATTGCTTTATATTCTGTTATTGAAGCACACATAGAAGGGACGTTCTGTAACAGGTAATTTGATTATTCTGTTGTTCACGTATATCTCCTTCCAGATTATTTGTCCGGGAATTTTAGCGAGACAACTTTCGCATTCCGATTGCCTGATATTAAATTTGAGAACACAAGTAGGTTAGTACAGGATATTGCGGATTTGAATTTAGCAGAAGCAAATGGAAATATAAGCATATCAGACTCTACTGTAAATTTTGGGACTTCAAGCGATCTGGCATCTATGGGGTTCTCAGATACTAATAGGTTAGGGGCCTCTACAATAACCAGTGTAGTTTATGACAGCCGACAGCACGCACACGTAACGCAAAGCAGAAGGAAAATGTGAGAGCTGAACTGCATAGTAAATTTGCCGTGCTTAAATAGCCATGCCATAGTAATATATGTCTACTTGCACACTAATGGTTAACGGCAAGTTTCGCTTTCTTCTCATAGGTGCAACGTTAATCAAATTGAATTTAATTTACTCAATTTCTCGGCAATTTATTTGTGTCATTACAATACAGTTGTGGAGAATAACTTTGTAAAAATAATAATAAATTTATTTGGCATCAAAGGCTATCTGGCCCAACATTTGAAAATGTGAAGATATATTATTTAAAAGTAGGGATATGTATTTTCGAATGAACTAGTGACTCGTAAAAATATTTAACATTAAATCTGATGGAAAGTATGGAGGAGAAATGCATTCATTAACTTTGTGTTAGTTTGACCTTGGGGGAAATATGATTCAATTGACTTTGTTAGAATCGACCATAGTAAGGCTTGAGAAGAGTCATAATATCAATGCCGTGTGCATGATTTTGCTGCTTTCATTTGAACGAATATGATAGAAAACTTGGAAGAACTAGATTCAGATATCGATCGTCGGATTTATTAGTCGCATTTTTCGATTTTCCGTAAGAATGTGTTGAATAGGATAGAGTCGAATAGAGTAAATGTTTGATGAGTGAAAATAGCAGTGTTGTGTGCAGGATGTACAGCTTGCAGTTGAACAAAATTTAGACTGTTAGAAGGAGAGGTAGAATAAGCTTTAGACATTAACCATCAGATTTCTTCGTTAAAATATTTCGATCTTCTGATAGTTAGCTGATATAAAATAAGGAGATTTAGTGGAGAAAATTATGGCAGAGTAATAAATAATTTTAAGTAGTAAATAGAAATAGTAAATAGTTAGTATCGGAATGCCCATATGTGACGTATAGAGTCTAAGGCGAGTTGTCTAATTTAGAGGCTAGACAGGAAGAAATATAAAGCTTCAAAATTAGTTGAGAGGCTATGGATAAAGAATTATAAAAAAGTATTACACATGAAGAAGGAACTATTATTGCTTTCAACCAGAGTTATCGCATAAGAATTTGAAAGAAGTATATGTTAACTGTCTTATTAAACGCTTGTTGGTTTCGATGTTTTGATTCTGTAGGTAATGCGTTGAACACACTTGCGGCTTTGGAAAGAGATAGATTTTGTTAAATATATTGGGAGTATTGTTGGATTAAATTGAAGTGTTGCTATTGCGCGTGGCGAAGTGGTGACTTGGATAAGTGAAATTTGACAGCGACTAGCAAATTGAGATCTTGTGTTTGTAAGAAGTGATTCGTAAGTGTCGGGTAAACTAAAAAGTAGGTAGATTTGCTAGGAGCAGGCGCTCTCGATATTTCTGACTGAGAGGAAAGCCACGCTTCATAAATACGGAAGCGATCTTTTCAATAGCATATGTAGAAGCTAAAGTGAGGGGGCAATAAAATTTTCTAGCATAGGAGAAGAGGGATAGGTCATAGGCTTTGAATAGTATGAGTTGCAGAGTAGGGTTAGTTGTCTTGTAGCAAATCAGATAGGTCTTTATGAAAGGTTTTGAAAAAAATGATTAAGATGTAGCAAAAAATATAATGATTTAGATAATTAGATTCAAATGTACTTGACCGAGTATATCATTTCAATATCAAGGGAACAATTTGCCGTCGGGAAAAACTTGAACAGATCGGAGGTAAGTTTCATCAAACGAATCTTATCGGGATTTAATTTAAGACCGATTCCGCTAAGATGAGAGTGCAACGAAGATTGTAGCTAAGTGACTAGATGTGAGGAAAGATAGGGTGGGATTAGATTATTGAAAACTATTACCATGCCATTTGCATATTTGAAAAATTGGCACAGGTTGTCCGCAACCTAAACCTGTGCGAGTTTTAGGTTTAATAGTATAGGGACAAGAACTGAATCCTAGGTGACTCCATATTGGTTAAGGGATGACTTCGAGAGACTATTTCCGACTTTTAAATTTGTCTAACGGTTGTGAAGATAGAAAATGGTAAGTGTAAGAACGCTGTTGTAAATACCACTGCGCAACAATTCATTTCTCGAGAACGATATTGAATCGAAAGGCTTGGAGATATCTAAACAGAAGCGAGTGCCTTCATGACCTTTGTAAATGGAAGAATAGCAGTAGATAAGGTCACTGACTAATTTAGAAGGTGAAAACGACCATTTAAGGAACCATGGTGATCATCAAGGAGTCATAAACAATCTCGAAACTTAAAGATAGTGTAGATTAAATTATACATGATTCTGTCAAAGATTTCTGTAATGGCAGGGTCACAAATTATTGAGCTGAGATCAATGATTTAGGAGATCGACGATGTGCCAATATTTGTGATAGGAGAGATCATCATGTTGAGCCAATCCGGATGAAAATAGGTAAATTCGAGGCACCTGTTGATAACATCGGCAATCATAATTAAGTGGTTCTAACTCAGAGATTAAATTATGCCGACGGAGACACCAATTTGATAAAATTGGTGTTTAGATTTAATGTATTTGTTTGCTTTAAAGACCAGGGCCGGCCAAATTTTGAGCCAATGCAGATTCTCAGTGTCAACGTTATTCAGTATCTTAGCAGCTAGAGAGGAGATGGAATAAGTATCCACAAGATAATTCAGAAAGTCGTCGGTAAAGTTAGAGTAGTCCGAACCAGATAACATAATGTTGGTGATTTTGTAATTATATAACAGTTGTTTTCTGAAGATAGTAAACATTTTACTGGTGTTGGGAGCTGTCCGAGTGTATCTTTCGATGCCGAGTGCTTATTTGTTGATTAATTGCGTGCGAGGTTGTCGCGCGCTTGATATATGGTGCTCAACTAGTTCATCATCCGTATGCAATTAATAGTGATGGTAGATGAAAAGTGTGAGGATAACACATTATAAACATTGGAAAAGCACGAAGACAGGTTGTCTGGGAGATTAAAACTCTCCAATCAACACATTACAGAGTCGGCTAAACTATTCCAAATTAGTAAATCGCCTGGATGCTTGAATGTTATCTCTTGGGATTGAAGGTAAGATAGTAAATTTGTTTGTTTCAACAAGTTGGAAAGTGTACAAATTTATTCAGTAAGTTTCCAGTAAAGTGTCAAAACAGCGGATGATTTTCTGAAATCAAATTGTGCCAGTTATCCAGAGGAAAGTTAAGATCTCCCACAGTGATGTATTTAACAGACGGTTGAGAAAAAATTGTGGACAGAAATAAGCCGCTTTCTGGACCACTGCACTGGTTATGATGTTGAAGGAAAGGGGGTCAGTTAGTAGTTGTTACGCGGAGGGGATAGCCACGAAGACGCGGTAGGGCTTTGATTGGTTGAGTGTATTTCTTGGACTTGAAATATATGCTTGTAGTTAAAGGGGCCTTTTAAATCTTGAGGTGTTCAGCACACCGATACCGAAGTATGTAGCTTCACCGCGGATGTGTCCGATTGACGATAGGAGTCTCTTAGGTTTAATCCATCTAGGGTAAGCTGTAGGAGGATTTGTAGTTATAGTAATAGGTTTTGCGGGGTAGCTGTCTATTTCGTAAAATTGTCCCATTCCTACATATTCATGGTGGCTTTTATCACCACCTGTTCCATGATCATTCCCTGACCTTTTTCCGAAGGGTGAAGTAAGAAGACTCATCAATGTTATCAGACATTTATTGAATTTTATGCTGCAATGCACCAATCAATTCACAGTTAAACCAAATAGACCGTGCTCTAGACGGTAACATAATAATTTATGGTCAACAAAATTAAATATCTTATCCACAAATAATCACCATAAACACAATCGGCTGTATCATGATAAATTCATGTAAATGATTGAAAAAGTACGATGATATAAATCCAGACTGATTAGCAATTTAGATTAAAGTCACTGATAATTGATGAACAGAAACACAATAAATATTGTCACTGATAATTGATGGAGAGAAATTGTGTAAAAGCAATCATAATAAGCACCACAAATATTTAGTCCACCGTTTGCTAGGTTTTGAGTGTTAACAGATAAAACCATTGAACTATAGGGTTTCGGATAAAGGATTAAGAAACACCGGATGTTAGGGTCAGAAGATTCATAACTGAATTTTTAGTTGTTGTGTAAAAAATGTTTAAGGCATGTAAATCAAGTTAATCGAAAGTTTGAGCACAGAGATACATAAATCCACTGCATGCTACCTGCGTAATGCGCGCGGTGTGTCTTATCAGTAAACAAAACCCTATTAATTACAATTAAATTTGCAGTTCAAGAAATCTTAATTAAAACTGCTTGAAACTAACAGAGATTGTTTCTAAAATCACAGTTAAGAGAAATATTGTGTAAAATCCAGAGTAAGACTATTTGACCTTAAAGAGAACTTTATTTGTCAAAATTGAACATCGTCGGGTTGTAATGCCGAGCCGCGTGTTACATACACCCCCCGACAATGAAAATTATTACATAATGAAGGGGGCTAACCTTATAGGTGTTTTTGATTCTGCCGTAACGAGTAAACACTGATGTTGGCTCTGTCGAAACTGACTCTGGTTCCTCTATATCTTGCGGCGGCGTGACGGCGTCAGTTGGCTCTGTTTCTGGTAAGATGTCAGGCTTCAGCCCGTGGTCAGCAAAACTATCTGGAGGTTAAATAATCGTTGCTTCGCCGCCTGAGATGTCAACATTGTGGAACAGTGGGTCATTTGGATCATCTTACTGTGATGTGTGCAATTCCTGAGTACTTATAGGTGAAGGACAACAGGATAGAGGCACAGAGTTCTCCAGGACGGCTCAGGGAGTCTGCGACTAAGTTTTCTGATCCTTTGATGTGAGT